>JAYKTE010174337.1:0-12728 GCA_036873565.1 Xipholeptos notoides | reverse complement strand
TTGGCCGAAACGTAGTGTAATAACACCTAATCCAAGATGAGGACAACAGTCCGCTAATAAAAGATTCCTGAATTAATAGATTGAAGTTTAAATGGAAAAATTCTTAGCATCATCTCTTACTTGATAGTCCTTCAGAGGTGAGAAACTCCCAAAAGTGATACTGACACTATTTTTACACTAAATTTTAATTTGTGTGCTGTTAGCTGGATTGAAGATTCTATTTTTAGAAACAGCAAGACATTTGTTATTCAATCTCAGGAAAGAGACATCTCTGGTAAGTGTGTGTGTGTGTATGTATGGTGTATATAAGGATGCTGAAAAATACTTTTATGTTAATTTTAATGTTCAACATGTCTTTCAGAAACATAACTATTTCTAAAATCGTGAATTGGTAATTTGCTAGTTTTACAGTGACCTCTTCGTTAACATTTAATGTCTATGGACAGAATCCAATATAATTCAAATATTATCAACTTTGTAGCTAAATATTATTTTTCTATGCAAAGGTATTTTCAGCACTCTTTGTTACTTTCCTGATCTTCCAACTATTATTCACACTTTTTGAAGATTCACCTATACCTTATCAAATAGAGGTAGTCTTTTTACACTTAGAATTTGCTGAACCCCATTGCTACAAATTTAAGTAATATTGAGGAAGACTTTTTTTTCAGGTAGCTATATAAGACCAGCTATGGCTATAGTCCCTCTCCAAGTAGTACATAGGTATTTGGGACCTTTATGTAAGAGATTTGTCAGCAATTTTTTTTATTACTAATACACCACCAAAAATTAAACTCTATTCAAGTTATTTCTCTCATAATGAATCAATTTCATTAGTTTATTTTAATTATTATGCATTTTACATAGACTTGTTATTTTTTACCTTATAAAAATATAATGATAGTGGGCTTTTATTAATTATTGAATGACTATTCAACTAGACACATTTCACAAATATTTTTTCAGTTTTTACAATCTAAGCAAGAATCATCTTACTTATATTCCTTCAAAACAGGTTATATTTTTCTGAAATATTTTAAATCATATAGAAGCCTTAATAACGGATTGCTGTGATGCTCCTTTTGTACTTGTTATGATGGGGTTCTTTATATCATGCATTAATTTGTATATGTATTTCTTTGTGATTTAGCATTGGTGTGTGAACTTGAAAATTTATAAAATAACGTTGGAAACATCGACTTCCCTTTCTTTTAGCGTCTGTCCGTTCATATCTTTATCCTCTGTCTTTGTGTATCATTCATTCGTTTTTCTCTTCTAACTATGCTCTCTTTTATGTTAAATAAAACCTTTATGTTCAACTTTAAAAATGTCTTCTTTATTACAATTTATTCAACATAAAAAAAGTAACAGCAATAATAATGGATGCAATTTAGAGACATTGTAAGTTCAAAGGATTGTCGGAAACAACCAACCACAGATGAATGGAATCATTGGTACCGTACTCTCATTAACTGTATTGACTCTCTGACAGTCGCTCGTTCTGAAAATTCTCTGAATAAGTTAAGTATATTAATCAATTAAATATCACCTAAAGTTTATTCCCTGATTTCAAATTGTCTAACATTTGAGAAAGCCATTTCAATCCTTCAATCCACGTATGTCAAACCAATTAATTCTGTTTTTTGCCTGTCACCTACTTGCCACTAAAAAACAACAACCAGGTGAATCAATTGATCACTTCCTCCTCATGTTAAAAATCTTTCTGAGGATTGCAAGTTTGGAGGTGTCACTGCATCTCAGCATGCTAAACTGGCAATAAGAGATGTGTTTATCACAGGCCTCACATCATCAACGATATGACAAAGACGCTGTGAGATTGATCTGGTTAATGCTGTAACAACAGCAAGAAGTCTAGAAATGGCTCAACATAATGCAGCAGCTTATGACACTTTGTCAGTTGTGGCAAAAACATCAATTTATCCAGAAGAAACTAAGTCTGAATTAACTAAAGAATGTGCTTCTATGTCAAGAAATAATCAAGTAGTTCACTACATTAAATGTTATTTTGTGGACGGGAAAATCATTCTCAAAATAATTGCCCTGCAAAAAATGCTGACTACCTTAGGTTTGGAAAGAGAAGTAATTTCTCCAAAGGTTTGCCAATTTAAAAGAAGACAGACACCTAATATAAAAACTAGGACAGCTTATATTGCTCTCACAGCTTCATCACAATACACATCTCACACACAATCTTCCATAGTAAATGCAACTATAGATAATTCTTGTCTGAAAGCCATGGTAGACAGCAGAAACACCCACAAGTTTATAAAATTGAACGTTGTGAAATCACTCAAACTTCGTATACTATCTTCTAGTGACACAGTAAGTATGGCTTCCTCCAACCTCACAAGCAAAACCCAAGGTCACTATGTTGCATCTATCGCAGTTAATGGACAAATCTACTCTAATATACGACTGTCTATTCTACCCAACCTATGTACTCCTATTATACTTAGACAAGAATTCATGCAATTATACAACCGTGTGGAATTCCTTTTTAATGGAAATATACCTTCCTTACAAATCTGTAACATCGCACAGATGAAAATAGAGCTACCTGCTCTTTTTGCTAATCTGGTTATTTCATATAACTGTGAACCAATTGCAACAAGAAGCAGAAATTACTCTGCGTCTGGTCGCAAATTTATTTGGAATGAAGTTCATGAACTGTTAAAAGAAGGAATTATAACTAAATCCAATTCTCCATGGAGCGCCCAAGTCTTGGTAACCCATAATGAAAGGCATAACCGTCACATGGTCATTGGCTATTCTGCCACTATCAACCGATTAACTTTTCTCGATGCTTTTCCACTCCAAAAAATTATCTATGTACTAAACTAGTGGCTATGAAAAAATGCTAACATTTTCTATTAGGGTTTTTTAAGGATTTGTAAGTAAGTCTATCTCTGATTCGACAAAACATATTTTATTTTCATTTAAAAATCAGGCTTCTCATTTAAAACGACAGAAAACAAAAAGTTTGAATCTGTTTTCTGTAACTAAAGTGAAGTTATTAAGGTGACAATTAGCAGGCAAGAAATAAAATCTTTGATGCTGCTAGTCTGTCCCAACAGGAACCACAAAGAATTATCAATTAATTTTTAAAATAAAATGTTCTTCTTTTACAACATTTCTGTAATGATTCAAATTATTTGGATTTCTCATCTTTATAGTTATCTTTACAACATTTTGGCTGATTTTCCCTTCAACCTTCAAAGGTATTACTTAAACTCTGGAACAAAAACCTCCATGTCAAACTCAGAAGCATGTACTAAACTAGTACAAGTGCAAATATGAACATATATAGGAGTAAACTAAAGTAGTTATCAAACTATATCAATGTTAAGCATTCTTTAGCTATTTTCACATGCATCTTTCAACCAACAACCACCAGAACCACTACACCATCTTGGTAGTAGTGGTTTGTATGGATTCCTATTTTTGCAGACCTTATTCCTGAGAATTTTTTTAATGTTTGGAACTGTTTCCAAATGAAATATTTTGGCCTGAATAAATGAATTATTTTGGTAGAAAATGACTGACTTCACCATTTCATCCAACACTTTTAACTACTGTTTTAATTTTTTTTCTTATAAAAAAAACTAATAATTTATTCATTGAGGCTAAAGTAAATTATTTTTTTAATTCAGTACATCAGAAGGTTCTCAGGATTAAAGGACTGTTAAAATAGGAAGCTCATGGTTTGTGTTTTTATTTGCAATAAAAATTTTTAAAAGTTTCATAATCATTGAAATTTAGTTATTATTGTTCTATTTTAATAGGTTTTACATTCTAAATAATTGTTTGAGTAGATTAACATTTTTCTAAGTTCCTCAGCTCGAGATTTAGCGTGCAACCAGTTTATAAAGTTCGACTACTCTTGAAGAAATTATATCAAAGAGTTAATTCCCTTGTAAAATCATTGTCTTTTATTTTCTCATCAATATAAACATGTCTATATTTATATAAATCCACATATATTGATAATGTCATAATTAAATCATGCATGCTATAAAAT
The DNA here is from genome assembly GCA_036873565.1 of Xipholeptos notoides. Classification (NCBI taxonomy): domain Eukaryota; kingdom Metazoa; phylum Mollusca; class Cephalopoda; family Idiosepiidae; genus Xipholeptos; species Xipholeptos notoides. The sequence goes on along the minus strand of JAYKTE010174337.1, from coordinate 8,689 downwards.
AATGCATGTATCTGAGATGAAAAAGAGTAATTGAATTGTTGTAAAGACAAAATTTCTCTGGAAAAAGGAACAAAGAGAAAATGATTTCACTTATGCTGACTTTTTTTTTTATTGTTTCAATGTCCTTTGTATGGGATTCACAGGCCTTCACCCTAATCTAATGCTGAAGAGGACGAGCTGAAACCATCGTAACAATTCCCTAATCATAAGAGACGGTTATGTCCTAGATAGAATATTTCAAAACTGCTGAAGCCATTTCAAATTTTTATTTAATCTATATCTTTCAAATTTTCAGCAGTTATAAAAATATTGATTGATTCCCTGATTACCTATCTTCGTGAGATACAAACTTTCTGAGTGTAGTTGGTTGATAAGTTCAAACTAATTTCCAACATTAGTAACTGTAAAGATAACTAAATATGACCTTTTACAAAAGTCTGATCCTAACCAAAGTTTTAGCATTAATTTGAATTTAATTAAGAGGTCTAGTTTGCACTTGTCTTACAATGATTTTTATCATGATGAACCCTTGTTTATCAAAAACATTTTTATTGTTATAATTATAATCAATATAATCATCTCTCAAATCACATTTTTACCAATTCAAAATCTAGCATAATGAACAGAATAAGAATAGAAAAACAAACCAATAAAAAGTAAAAACAAGATCATTGAAGAGTGGGTGCATTGTTTATACAAATTGTTTAGGTGTACACAAGGCAGATTGAAATTGAAATGGTAGGGGATAATTCTTTAAAATTATTTTTTTGCTTTCAAAAGTTTTATTTCAACACAAATTAACATTGACTAATTTGTAAAGAAGCATAACAGACTGAGACAGGAAAATTCAAAACAGTAATTATGGAAACTGGAGATTAGAAAAACAACAACACTACAATGAGTGTTTATTTGGTTTGTATGTGTTTACACCGGCAATTCTCCATTCAGCAAGAATTAAAAAAAAATATCATAACCCACTGTACTAGAAAAATGCTTTAAAAGTGCAAATGGAAAACAGAAAATAAATTATTTAATGTTTCTATTTTATAAACCAACCTAGTATTAAACTTCTTCACCGAATTATTTCAGGGGATTGGGTAATTTTGAAGAATTCTTGAGAACATAATTTGTTTTTCTTTTTTGGTCAATTTGAATAAAAATTAATATTGGAACTGGTTGTACAAATATATTTTTATGTTTAGATATCTGTATGTATTGTGGGAGTACATATGTGTGTGCTTTCATATGTACATTGCTTTTTATATTTCAGGCTTAGGGTTTGTTTCATCTTATTTTAAAAACATTTATTACAGAACTTATATCCTATATTTGTAGTTTTGTGAGAACTAATTAATCATAGACAAGAAAGAAAATAAGGAAAAAAAGATTGTATGAACATTTTTTGTTCCATTTCAAAATCTCTTATAACCTGTATTACGTTAAATGAATTAAAATAGATTCTTATATAAAAAAAGAAATTTGAAAATAATTATTTTGAATATAATAAGGATGGAAGCTTTTTGAAAAACATGCTTAACCTTATTGGGACGGACTGTGCTGCTCGGCACAATTCACAAGTTTAAAATAGAAGAATTCAGGCCTATCTCTCACTTTATTTATTTCATCAATTTAGACAGGAGCAGGTATTCATTTTCAAAAATTCAGGACTAAAAGGGTTAAAGCAGTGATTCTTTATGTAGAAAATTTACCCAAGCTTGGGGTAATTAGTAATTTTCATAAAAATACTTTTAAAATGATAAAAATGATAAATTGATATTATTTACAAAATTTGAATTATGTTGCAGGCAACTCTTCTAGTTGCCTGCAAATGATTTCTTCATAAAATAAAATTTTCAAACCACTCAAGTTGAAACCTTTTCAATGATTAATTTTCTGGTAACAAATGCTACAGGGCATAATTTTATTTCCTTGTGAATAATTGCTTAAGAAATTTATGACTGGAATTAGAAGGAAAATACTTCATCTTATTAACTGCCAGTTAAAGAAAAGATGAATACAGACAATATAAAATTACAAAGATAAAAAGTATTATTATGAACAAGTAGGTTAGAGACTTCTATAGAAAAATGCCTGTCATAAATAAATGCAAGTAGAAATCCTATGTTTTAACTTTAATCATATTATCTTGTTTTTTTCCAAAGCTAAACTAATCTTCAACAATCTTAATTTTTACTATTGATCATGTTGTGAATGAATAAACATTATGTAAATATGATTAATATCATTAGAAAAAAATACAATAGGAATTGAATTAATTTACTTAACTACCTAAGGAAATTATTGCATTTATTAATATCATAATCATCATCTATCATAAAGGATATTATTATTTATCATAAAAGATACTATCATTATTAATATGTATCAAATTAATATTTCATAAACAATTCATGAATTATGTATAACTAATGATTCTATGAAAACTAAAAAATAATCAAAAATGATTATCATAGAAGTAAAACTAAAAGACCTAAGACAACCAGCTTTACATTTTGCTAATTGAACTAAATAGATTTAATTCTATGATTAAAAAATACATGTATGAAATGACATAAAATGGAGAGACTGTTAATAGCATATTATATACTGATGATCTGAATTATTTATTGCAAAACACTGAATTAAAACATGATTCTGCTAACAATGAGGGGTGCAACCCAATTGGTAAGAAATATTCTTTTTATAAGCCTTAGATAACTTTTTTTCTGTCAATTGATATTTTTGCTAGGATTGGAATGTAGATTCTATATGATGACATTTATTATTTTGGGAGGAAACTAGTGTAACAACTTTCTGTCGTTTAGTTTTCTTTTGTTTTTGCCATCAGATCTTGGTCTTTGAAATGTAATAAAATTTTCTACCTTTCTTAAAAAATACCTTTCACATACTGCAAGTCTTTTTATTTTTTATTTATTCTTTCTATTTTAGGATTAAGAAGAAAGATTAGAAATATTGTCAATGTAATTTAAACAGATGTGTTTATGTATTTAATTTTCTAAGAATCTTAAAGAGAAATATTGAATTTCTCAGCAAAATTCTAGATTATATAATTGTTTCTAGATTTTTCATACTTGTGTTGAGTTTTTATTTTTTATATTATCAACATTAATTGAATGTAATTATTGTAAAAACAACTAATAACCAAAAAATGAGAAACTTCATAAAGTAAATTAGATTTAGTTTATTAAATCTACTGGATTAGAATAATCACCAACAACTAACAATATTTCAATGACATTGTTTGTATTAAAATAAAAAATTTGCACAGCTAAGCATAACTCTGGTACAATGGGCTAATCCAAGATATGAATAAAATTAGCATTTTTTTAGCATCGCAGAGAAATTTAAATGTTATCTGCTTATAATTTTACTGCACTCTATTTTCATTAGTGTCCATACAAATTCTGTGCATGCCCAAATGAGCATGCACTGAAATAGTTAAATTGCCACAAAATAGTTTTATTTCCATATTTTCTGGTAGGACTAATCTAGAATAAAATACCATGAATGAACAAATTTAATTAAAAAAGGAGAAAAAAATCATTACATGAATAATTAGACAATAAAGAAATAAAAAAGGACATTTTTGCTGTGCAATTAAGTAAGACATGATCACATCAAGTGAATAAATCTTTTCATTAAAGACTAAGAAAAAACATGGAATGAGTCATGATAATTATTTGCACAATATGTAATTTTTAAAGTTTTTTGTTTTAGAATACAACATGGAGTCTTGCACATGCGGTTTTTAACTTGAACTTACGATGATCCTCAATAATTGAAGGTATGGGAATGTTTTTGTTTTAATTTGTAAGTATAATATAATCTTATTCATGATGAGAAAAGAAATTCGAATTTTATGGTTTTACAATAATCATGTTTATGTTTTTTATCTATATATTTATGAGCTGTGATGTAGACTGTGGACTAATCTAAAAAGACAAGCTGACATATGCAGCAATTTACAAAAAGAAATTTATTAGTTATTTGTTCAGATAAAGCAGTCTTTTTTTTATATTAGTTCACATCATTACAATATAACTATGAAATATATAAAAAAACTTCCAAATCCAGTAGCCTAATTACAGGATTCACTAGATTTATCAATATTTCCACTATTTAACAAGATATATATATATATATATACCCATACACACTAATATGAAAATGGATAATGGCATAATTACTAAATTTGGTGTACAAGATTCATGCTTTGGTATAGAAAGTATGTTTTGGACAAAAGATAAGAAAAAATCAAGTTGCCTGCAACTCCTTAAGATCAAGACACCATTTTTAGATTGTTCTGAGTTATTTAATGCTTTTCAGAATGGTCATACAAAGCAGCACTTCTTAAAACTATCCTGGATTTTTTTCCATTGCTAGGTTTATGACTAAGGCAAGTTAATATGGCTAGAGATTGTTTAACTGCCTTTATTCTAATTCCTTCATATCCATGTTATATAGTAGTATTCAAAATGTTAGTTATCTTAAAATATATATCAAATCAATAGAATATTTTTTATTTGCCCTCATAATTTTTCTTTAATCCATTAATTAGATTAGGTATAAATCTATTAATCATCATAATATTTTAAGGACTGAAATTACATAAATTAAAAAATTCAAAGTTTTTTTTAATTTTTATTTCATTTTATTCATTTGAATATTCTAGTGGGAGGAGAGGAGTTGAGTATGTCCGTTTGAAAGTAAATTTTTTGCAAGCTACAGTTTCATATCTATTAGTACTCATTAGTGTAGTTTCTGTCAACATGCTTGTTCCTGACTAGATTTGAAACTTTTAACCCAATGTAAATAGTCGATTACCCTGCTATCACAGTTAATTCCAGGAATGCTGAAAAAGGTTGAAGTTTGATCCCAAAGTAAACCGTCTTTTAGTGCTGTACCCGGTTCTCTTTGACCCTAGGAGAAGAGAGCATATTAGCAACATCAGATTCCAACTTTTAGGGTGCTGAACTAATATGGAGCATACATTTTTATACATAATAATAATAATAGAATTGTTGCCATATTTATATGTAAAGTGCTTAATATCAGTGATAGAACATGTATAGTGGAGAAGTGTAGGCATGAAATCAACAGGTTTTGGTGACTGTCAATTTCTCACCTTTGCAATCATCAGACCAAAAAACTTTTGATTTGATAATTGCACAAGTAAGACATAGTAAGTTAAAAAAGAGTATTGACAGGTTATATTAATAAGAGTCTACAGGTTATATTAAATATAGTTTATAATTTATTCAAGTAAGAAATATATGAAATTCTTATAAATTTTCTTTGAAAATGATAAAGGTTAAATGTATATTTCTCCAAATCTTTATAGCCAAGACCAATAATCTTCAATACCAACAGAAGCAATGGATTTTACTTTAGTTTGGAATTTATTTTTGTTAAAATGATGCTATTATTTCCCTGACTCCTTTGCCTCTACTATGGAAGCAACAGAAGAAAACACTAATAATTCAACAATTCATTTACCAATAATCATGATTCTAATAAAAAAAATAATCTAATTACCACATTTAAAAACACACACATAAATCTTAAGCAAAAAGCCCTTATTAAAAAAAAAAATTAAGGGTACAAAGATGAGCAATATTCTGATGAAAAATAAATTGACCATTAATTAACTGACCTATCCTAATTAATTAGTAATTCTTTATAAATCAATTATATATTATGATTTAGAAATCCATATAATAATTGTTGGTAATATATTCCAAAATCAAAACTATGGAGAGAATGTAATTAAATCAGGATAATTTTATTGTATTGCTAACATTCTATGGCCAATGAACTTTGTAATTTAATGATCAATTTCTATAAACAACACATGTTGATGCATACAGAATTTTGGTATTTTTTTTCAAAATTCCCCATTAAATTTCAAATTCTTAGAACCCTTAAGACATAAATAAAATTGATAATAATTTGGGGCATTATTAAGAGAAATGATATTAATAGTTTGAAAATTTAATATTTGTGATACCTCATCTCAAGGATTCGTTTAAACAAATATATAATTAAGTGAAAGTATAAAATGAACCATTCGCCATTTCTAAATTTCAAAATAAGATAATTTTTGTTTTGATTTCTCAGATTCATTTTTGGCAGGTTTAATTGTTCAAATCACAAAAACATAGAGAAGAAAACATTGGTTTCTATGTAAAAATAGAGCGAGAAGTAATATAAATTTCAATCTTCTTTTGTCACAAAAGATATTACATTTTAGCTTGTGCTGTGACATTTTCTGCTGTCTCTACAGCTGACCAAGCTGTCATGGTTTGAGAACCGGAGCTCTGATTGACTTTAGAACAAACCTTACTCAGTGCCACATTTTCTGGCTCTACTATATCTTTACTTTCTAATGATGTATTACCATTAGATTCACGGTACAACTGGAGCTGTTCAAAGTACTTACGGCAAACAGTAAGGTGACTATCACTTTCACTGACAGCCCCGTTTGACCTGTCTGCATCAAAGTCTGAGCTAGATGACAATGAACGTAAAGATTCATCTTTCAGCACCCTTGGTAGGGATCGAACTGATGTATGTAACCTCTGTGAGAAATCAGTTTGACCCAAATTATCAATGTCTCCTTCCAAGGTTGAAGCCTGATAAAGCATTGAAGTTGATGTTAGCACAAGTGGTCCAGGCCCAGTTGAATGTTGAAGTGATTCTGCTGCAATTGTAGATGTAGAAGTAATGCTTTCGGAATTTGGTATTTTATTATCATTATTAATATCATTATTATGTGGGTTGAGAATGCAAATGGAGTCAGACGATGACATGGTAGATATGGAAGTGATGGCTGAAGATGTGATCCGAGGAGAAATGGTGGATAAAATTGTGCTCTGATTTTCCAACTGGTTATTGTCAATACCTTTAGAGCTTATGTCATCCACCATAAGACTTAAGAGGGGCTCTGTATAACTATTAACAGACTTTGAAGTTGAAGGTACTCCAGAAGGGCCATTGCTGCAACTGCTGATGCTACTACTACTACTACTACTGGACTGGTGGTCAAACATATTTTTCTTGTACAACAAAGCAGTGAGTGAGCCTTGAGATGGTCCAAAGGTTAATTCTTGACACCTACTTATGTAATCTTTATCATGAATAGATAGTTTAGAAAGAGCTGTCTGTGGAATTATAGGTATTTGTCGGTTGTTCTTTGAAGGGCTGTGATATTGTACCGAGCCTCCAGCATTTACATTATGGTTACTACTACTAACACTACTGCTACTATTATTATTAGCATTGCTGTTAACAATAGTTGGTGAACAATGCAATACATTTGTCAGACTCAGATTATCACATTCATCATCGCTACCCAAAGTGTTATGATCTGCAGGTCCGCCAAGACCAGTGAAAAGGTCTCCACAGTCTGCTGCATGGCTATGGAACTTCCGAAAATGCCGATGTAGTTGCTCTTGTTGGCGGAACAAGCGAGGGCAGTACATACAGCGATGCTCTCTTTTGCGAGTATGCATAACAAAGTGACGTTTCATGTCTTTTCTTTTACTAAAGTTTTTGCCACATTCAATACATTTGTGGTTTTTTTCCTGACCTTTTGGATAAATCATCCCACCATGTATTTTGAGGTGCAGAAGTAGGTCTTCCTTGTTGTCGTACTTTTTATTGCAAATCGGACAGTTGTTGATTTTACCCTTTTCAGCAGCATGCATAGCCATGTGCGTCCGATGCATAAAACGAGAAATGTACTGCTTGCCACAATGTTTGCAAACCCATGTTGGCTTGTCTGGTTTGTGAGTGTTGAGATGGGCAGTCAAGTGATCACGCCGATGAAAAGACTTCTCACAGAAAAAACATTTGTGATTGCGTGGAGCACTGTGCACAACCATGTGGCGGTCAAGAAGAAATCGTGAAACGAATACCTTGCCACAGCCCCTAATATCACACTTGTGCAAAACTTTTTTCTCATGACTGCACACTCTATTATTGCCACCACTATTTCTTACACTGTGGCTCATTCGTCTGTCACGTCGCTTAAATGATGCAGAAGATTTAAAAGCATCTGAAGAGGGTAGGGAGATGAAGCTAAGTTTTGTCACAGAGCAAACATCATCTGTATCACTATTTGTCAGGGGCACCAAACCTAAAGGCATTGTAGAAGAGTTGAGTCTCTTTGTTCCATCATCAGAAGCAAGAAGGTCTGAACAACCTGGTTGGCTTTCTGAATATTCAATCGTCCCCTTTTTGTTATCTTTAGGACTTTCTTCTTGGAAGCCATTCCCCAAGGAAATGTTTTCCTTTGATAATTTTGAAAAATTATTTTTTGAAGCTGGAAAAAAAAAGAAATAAATTTAAAAGAAAACCCGAAAAATGAAAACCAAAAACAGGATTTTTTAAATATCAATATTAATACATAATAGTTGGTGCTATTAAATAGAATATCAACATAAATAAGTAAAAAAATTAAAAGATTTTTAAGTTCCTTTTTATGTAAAAAAAATCCTTTATAGCATTAAATGAAATTGTACTATTATGTGAAAAGAAGAAATAAATAAATTTTAGATTAAACAAATCAACAAAATGAATTATAAATGGTTTAATAATAATGATATCAATTTTTCTGTTGCACCCAAATAATACTAATAGGTAAGGCAAAACAGAAAATAAATATTAA
>JAYKTE010174226.1:0-12730 GCA_036873565.1 Xipholeptos notoides | reverse complement strand
GCATATAAAATATTTTGCAATCCGTCTACAGGCCTGTTTCGCCGTTCACGGCTCATATACATATATACATGTGAATGTGTGTGTGTGTATATATATATATATATATATAGTAAGTTAAGCATATTAAGTTAGACTAAATTAAATCATTTTTCTCTTTTTAATTTAAAAGGAGAAGAATAAATATGGCGACATGGAAATGGTGAACATTGATAAAAAGAACTCCGGCAATAAAGAAAAGGAAAAATATAATATTACAGATATTAAATACATCCAAAAATGAGTTGCAACTTTCCGGGACCCGGCTAATATTTCTTGTTTCTTATATAAATCAGCCAAATCAAATATTCCTAAAATTATGCATTAATTACCATAATTCGTATAATTAAATAATTTTGCAGTTAATGTATGTTTCTATATTGTATTACGGTGAACACGATATTTCAATCTTATTAAATACGTATCTAACACCTGTTTGTATATCAATTATTGATTTAATTAGTTTATTTATTGAGATATTAAAAATTCAGAATCTACCTGCTGTACTTCTTTTAAACGTATTTATCTAATATACATTTTCATTTAAAAATGCTATTTAATTCTGCTGAACAATGTTTGTTTTTTATGTAACTTAAATTAGTCGTTGCTTTCTTCACTTTTGAAATTTTTAGAATTTAATTTTATATATATATTTCTGTTCAATTTTGTTATTTTAATTTATTTTTCACTAGAAGACTAATTTGTTGTGATGTTTGGTCGTATTTTCAATTTTAAACCATACTAGAAGTATTGCCCGATTTTGCCCGGCACCTGGGACTTGCAAAAGAGGTAATTAAGGAAGCCTATAATATAGGAATGAATGAATTTTATGCTTTTTTAATACTACATTTATTCCTAATCATCTATACTAAATTTATTTCTAACGGCTTTTTATACTGAAATCATTTCTAATGCCTTTTTAAAACTAAATTCATTTACAATGCTTTTTCTATAGTAAATTTATTTCTAATGCCTTTTATATACTAGATTTATTGCTAATGCTTATTTTGTACTAAATCCATTTCTAAAGATTTTTTTCTAGGGTAGTTATGGAGGCCTATTATAGAGAAAAGTAGAACCATACATATGCAAATTTTGGTTGTATGAATTTTTTTTTTTTAAATTAACTATTGTGTTTTTATTTTCTGATGAGTTCTACGTATAAAAAGGATGTTGTTTTTTTAAATAATTATTGTGGTTGAATTTCCTGGGGAGTTACAGGATGTAGGATCTCATACAACCACAGTTATTTGATTTTTAGATTATAATAGATTGTTTTTTTTATGTTTATGGATATGGGAAGAGTAATAGGCTGGGTTGACACTGGAAACCAATCACTTTTAATGGCTTATAAAAGCAATAAGATGTTTTCTTACTTGTCTATGAATAATTTAATATTTTTTCCGTAGCTTTCCCAAGCAAATTTTAGTTGCATTAATTCGTTATTTTAATCGTAGTCAATAAAAAGGATGCAGAAATTTTAGCTAGTTCTATCTAAAAATTCAACTAATTACAATTCAGCTTTTTATTTGCTACGACAATGTTAACCGTACCAATTATGTTTTTTCTGTTCTTTTTTGAAGATTGTGTTATTATTAAAATCTCACAATAGCGTGATATTCAGAGGAATAAAAAACCTAGAGTGATACATGCCTTTAGTTCTACAGCCCAGTCTATTCCATATATAAAGCTTTGTGGTTGCAAATATATAATTATATTTATTAATACGATATGAATTTTAAGTCTGTTACGTTTCAGTTCCGATTATGCAGAGGCGAATGCTTTTTTCACTTCCGTTATGTAAATGAAATTTTAAAAAAATGACTTAGATCCATTTTTTTTAAATTCCTGATTTGCCATTTTTTTTAATGTTGTGTCGTGTCGACTGTGGCTATTAAATTTAATTTTTCAAAGATAAAATATAGGAATTTAAAAGAAGCCAGGAGGAAAGTCTTTTTGATTTATTTAAAATGTATTTTCAAGGTGAGAAAACAATTTATGCAGCTAAGTTTTATATTGTTTTAACAGTAAACACACTTAAACTAATTATAACGTGTTGTTGGTTGAATTGTGCATGTGAAACGTATATTTTTTAAATAAATTGTTTAATTTTTAAAAATTAGTATGTAAAATGTTATTTATTGAAAAAAGATTGAATTTAATGTTGAAGTTATTATTTATTCTGTAAAAATATATATATTTTTTAAATTTCGTACATATAATAATAATATTTATAATGTATGTATAAAGTTGTTTATTGAAAAAAATTGAAGTTATTGTTTTCTGTAAAATAAGACTAATTTTGAGTTTCGTTTGTTTACTTATGAAAAGGAACAATTTTTTTCATATTTTACATTGAAATAATTCTGGATTTATCTTCTAAAAATAGGTAACTACATGTAACTTAACTTAATATCAATAATTTACAAGGCATGAATGGATTAGTATTTGTACCTTTGAACACAGTTTCAAGAAAAAGACCCCTGAATTTCAAAATCTTTATTGAATAAAATTCCAAAATAATCAGAAAGTTCTCTTGCATTTAAACATTTTTATATATTAATTTAAAAAAATATTTTTATTCATTGAAAAATCTTCAACATTAGTGATCCTCTTGAAAATTTAAGAAAACTTATATTGAATACATTTAAAATTACTTCTATGTATTGAAATATCTCAAGCAGTTCTCCATGTTTGTTTGTTTTTATTTAATCTGATTTAAACTAATATTCCACTAAATTTTCTATTAAAAGACAACCCCATGCTGATTGGTTAAGTTTCGTTGGAGACACCGGTTCCCGTAAGAGTACCGAAGTTAAGCAACGTTGAACCTGGTCAGTACTTAGATGGGTGATCGTTTATGAATACCAGGTACCGTATCTTGCGCCGGGACGTGGAAATACCAAGGTTAGTGTCTGGGGCGTAGTTAAACCACTGGGCAGATGCACACTTAGTCTTTGGTGAGACAGATATCTAGGAGAAGTAAAACTCTGAAGTAAAACCCGAGGTATGTTGTTCATGTAGTGCGTGGCATACCTTGCACCGACTGTGTGTTTTCAGCAGTTCCAAGAAGTGTAGATGGTACTACACAAGCCTTCCCAACTATAAACAAATATCTGTGTAGGCAGGGTGACAACCTGGTTTGATTACACTTTCTATCGTATCTCTGGACAGACGGAGGTCATCACTGTTATCTGCTGGTTGCAGAGTGCGCATTTAGGTGCATCTGTAGCTTATATCCAGTATAAGTGGATCAGTTATGCATGCCCAATTCAAATTTATTACGATTTATTTTCTTCTATTAGGATGTGTTTTGCTGTTATCTGCTGGTTTCAGAGTGTGCAATTAGGCGTTTCTAGACCTTCCATCAAGTATGAGTGGGTCAGTTTTGTCCCACTGCGCGTATCCAGATAAGGTTTTTGACTTCCGTTCACACAATTTTCACCACAATAGGAAATATTTTTGAAGATATATATACTTCAAGTTAAAGAAAAAATATCTGAGTATTATGCGCAAACTTTGTGCAAATGCTAACCCTGACCGTGTTTCGATTTCAAGGTTGCATTCTGTTTGATGTCGGAGAAAGGGATAATGATTCCGAGGATTCTATAATGGATACGTTGCAAACAACATTCAGTTCACCTAATCTGCTTTGAAAAAATACCAAGCCGTATTAAAGTCCCTTTTGGGATAATTCATTGAGATTATTTAAAAATTTAGATAACTATCTTAAACATTACTTCAAACCATATATGAAGCTTTCAGAGTAACAACCCGACAAGCCCTAAAAATAAAAAATGGACAAAAAGACAAAAAAAGCTAAGAACACAACAGGCAGCACTGTGACTGGCTGAAAATCTTTGTCCTATTCACTCTCATTGGCTGCCAGGTGCTTGGCGGGTAGCTTAAAGCATACGATTGGCGAGAGTGTTGCGACACTTTTCGGATTGTACTCCAGAGTATGTACATTAGTCAATTTTCAGCAATGTTTCGGTCTCAATTCGACCATATCTTCTCTTTCACGTGGTAGAGGAGGCTTTAAAGAAGACAGTAGTATATATAATCCGTTTTTGACTGCGGTGGCGCTTGTCGGGTTGCTACTCTTAACATCTCATATGAATTAAGTAGCTATTTGACTGATGAAAACTATTTTGATATAAAATAATATTGAAAATCTAATGGATTGTTAGTATAGTACTAGCTTTGATACTTGTTGTGGGGAACACCCCTCACAATGAACTCCTCCGGTACGCTGGTACGCAACCCGGAATAACTATAAAAGAACCAGCATTCCTGTTAGCAGCAGTCGTCACGCAGTCGGACTAACAGTCACTCAGCGAGTCACTAGTTAGTCACTCGGTCGGTCTGTCGGTTGCACAGGATCAACCAACCATTGTACAGAATTCAATACATTATAATTCCTAATCCTTGTGTTTGTTATCTTTCTAAGTCCTACAATATCTCGACCACAACAATAGGCTATCTTGTCACCGGCAAAAGAATTACTTTTAATGGGCTGTAAAAGTGGTTGGGGAAATCTTTGAAAATATTGTTTATAAACTCATTAGAAACCTCTCTTTGACTTTTCTCAAGCGGAATTTAATATCATTATTTAATTTGTTATTTCAATCTTAATCTACAACTTAGATGTTGAAAATTTGGCTAGCTTCATACCAAAAATCTGAATAATTATAATAAGGATTTTTATTCACTTCGACAATATTTACTGCATCAATGCTGGTTTTATCAATGATTGTGCTGTTAAAATCAAACTCTCTTAAATGTGCAACATCTGCGCTTGGATAAAAATAGTATGATTTTCAGGGTAATATTGGTATTTGTTTGCTCTTTTTTGTTCTTCCATTTTAAGTGTAGGTCACAGAATGAAAAATCTAAAGGGATCAAGACCTTTTGGCCCACGGCCTAAAATGATTATGAACATTTTTTGGTGAATTTTGAATGCCAAAATCGAAAGACTGCAGACGAACACGAATAATAATTCGTTTTTGAGTTAATTTTCCTAAGAGAAAATCAGAGATATGACTTATGATAGGTATATAACGATTCTTTTATTGATGCGTAAGCCTTTAGGATCTAAGGAATTGTTTTTCTTCTATACTCATGAAATGTCAAAAGTGGATAGCTTTTTGTTATTCACACTTTCCGAGCTTACTTTAAAGTTCGCAAACGTGTCTTTTATTAATGAGAAAAATAATAAAGTAATATTTTTTCCACCTAAAAAAAGCAATAAACCTCCGCCTTTCATTCAGTGAAAACTTTATCAAACATCTAATCAGTTTTTTTATTGTCTCTATTCAATTTTAAATATGTTTCTATATAGAATTTGTCATAACTTGTAGAAAATGTCATGATTTATTGTTGTGTGGAACGTGATTATATTTTGTTATACATTAAATTAAAAAATGGCAATCGGTTTAATATTTTCGTTTTGATTAATTATTTTATTCATTTTATTGGGATAAAGAACATTATAAAAACAAACATACTAACCTTTAAAGGTTGATCATATACAAGGTGCCTTCAATAAGTTTCCAGACATTCTTTTTTTAAACGCCGTAGACTCTTGAAAATTCAGTGTGTTATTGATGTACATCTTATGAGATGATTGACCAATTATGATTCCAGGTTAAAATGAACAGCTGCAACAGGGACTAGAATACACCTTATTAACGCCTGATTGTCTGGTGAATTTTAAAAATGCAATCTGGACGTGGGGGCACTTTAAAGGAACGATATGCAATACAATTATCGGGCAGACGGAAAGGCGGGTCTTAACAATCCGGCAGCCTAATGCAACCTGCATTATCGAAGATGCCTGTCACATCCCTCTGCAGCGGTGGTGGGAGTGATTTGGACCAAGTGAATTGTTTGTGGCCGTTGATACCAAAAACAACATCCATACCGACTAGCACTCTAACGCCTTTCCCCCTTTCTTCACATAAACGAAGATAGGGAATGATATGTACCCAATACTCAGACACGAATGGGAATCAGTGTTGACGAAGATTAAAACTTAAAAATCCAAGGACTTTCAACACCCTATTTTACTCATCTTGACAGACTAACACACACAATCCTTTCCAGAAATGAGAGCAACATAATAGCCAGCATTATCACTACACGATTTAAATGATAGAATCAGTTCATTAGAATAATTCATGTTCTTTATTCTTCGAAGATTTAATCCTTAAATATCGAATATAATTCCCACCCATGCCCATATTCAATATTTACTTTATTAAAGCCTTGTAGCATCGGTGCCAACACGGCTCACACGCACTCCTTTGTTTTAATTTACACTGTCCATCACTGACAGGCCCTACTATCCTACTCTTTTGCCTTTCTCACCATGCCATTACGTGATTAACACTTAGTGGGTGTTAGGATTCAACTTTGGTTTCCTAATAGAAGGTCGATACAAATGCCCTATGAGTTAAAATATCCATTTCTACTTTTCCCACGGAGAATGATGTATCAACTGATCTGCTTTTAACCTGGGAACTTTAAAAAAATGTCAACTCACTAGACAAATATAAAAGACATTAAGTACATTGGCGGACGGAGAAGAAAACAAGAAGATTAAAAAAGAAATCAGTTCAAATTGTATGTAGAAAAATATCAAAAAACGGGAATAAAAACGATTAGTTTTTAGTTCTAAAAGTATTTTTGCTGTACTTGTTGAGAGTAATGCTTGAATATATCATCTTAATTTTTTTTACTGTACTTATTGAGAGTAAAGTTAATGATTTCTGATTCTACTATGATAACTTGACAGACACAAAGAATTAATGATTTTCGATTTTGAGTTATATGATTTTATTTTTTACCGTAGTTGTTGGGTTTGTTTGTTTTTTAAGGTATATCAACAATTTTAGGTAATTTAATGTCGAAAACAATCATTTTTGGTATACGATATTTTTTGCACACACTCTAGTTTTTTTTTAAATAACATTATATGCACTAATTAACCAATAGCTTGAGGGGATGTGGGGAATTATACCTTTTCCAAGGATATTAGTAGTTTTTGCGAGTAGAGTTAATGGTATTTGGTTCTGTTATGATAAATAATTTTAACTTTCTTTCTTCTGTATTTATTAGAAGAGGTAATGATTTTTTAATTCTGCTATAATATATAATTTCAATTTCTTTTCTACTGTATTTGTTGGGAATTATGATTCGTTTATTCTGTTATAATATATAATAATAGTTGTTTCTCTGTCTTTTGAGCGGGAGGCTTTATCTTCTCCAATTTTGACTAAGGAATATTACCATGTTCGGTCTTCACCCAACTCCATTCCAAGTACAATCAGCATCTAAGTTATGCATCTCATCAGGTTGGTGTGAGAAATAGAAGCATGCGGGTGGATATCCTCGCAGAGAGGGTATGTTGCTCAACTGGAAGTCATTGGTGGGTTCGAATGCTCGTTTACGTCAAGAGCTACCAACCAACCTATTTGCCACGGTATCTAGCAACATAAAATGGTCACCCATCTAGGTACTGAACTGGCTCGTTGACGCTTAACTTCAGTAATCTGACGTGAACCTGTGTTTCCAACATAATTTAACAGTTTCGCTGTAGGTTTGGGGAGTAGACTAGTTAATAATGTTTTGTTTTTTTTTTGGTATAGAATATAAAATTAGTTTTATTTAGTTTTAATTGTTTGTTTCTTCTCTTGGAGTTGTAAGGAATAGAAACTAATGATTTTTAAGAATTCTGTCATGATATAAAACTTTCATTTTCCATTGTACATATCTGTTTTTTTTTAATAAACCAATTATATACTACTGATGGTATATGAATAATTCATATTATACAAATGTTTATGTAATTGCAAGTTAGGTTCACAGGTAAAGGGTGCGAGTAGTTGCTTAACTTAGACATGAGGGGGATGGTTTTGATGACTGACTCTTTCTTGCCTGTGCGATCATCTGCGCAACAGATTAGGCTGACACTACAGCGTTTCTGTTTCAACAGTGTTTTATGGTTTTTCTTTCAAATATTTATGCTTGTTTCACACACACACAATACATATATATACATATGCACACAAATATATGTTTTTATTGAAAACTATATTCGGACTTTATATTTATGAATCTATCGACATTTATATTTGTTAACTGTAGTTGAACCAATGCACTATTTAATTTGTTTTTGTTTTTATAAAATATTCATGTAATTGATTAGTGTTTTTCATCGTTGCTAATATGCCTTCAAACAAGGCTGTAGAGTTGTTTAATATAATTCTATGACAAGTGGTCTTGCAACTTTACTTCTAGGATTTATATTTATAATAACCGCATTCAATGCTATTGTAGACGTGAGTGATTATTTAGTAAATGTTAATAGTACAGCCTACCTGACTATCGTCATCATAGTGAAAAGGAAAAATAAATAAAAGCACTATGCTCACAGCTTTTGAATAATGTATTTACTGTTGCAATGGTTTCGGGTTTCGCTGGTGGAGTTTGCGGATGGAATTGGAGAAAAAAATCCCAAAAAAATTTCAAAAAATATATAAAGAAAGATCAAAATAAGAAAAAAATGTTTCTAAAGGCCTGTAAATAGCCCGATCAATTGGAAAAGTAGAGAATGAAGAAAGAAATTCCTTTCCCACCAAAAAAAAAAAAAAGAAAGAAAACAGTGAAAGAACAGTAACTGAATTGGCTGAGCATGGGAAAACTGGCGGTAAAAAAATCATCCGTCATCTGACATGGAGTCGGCCGCGAAGAAACAATCAAATTACAGAGAATGGTTTCAATTGGCCAAAAGATATGTTGAGAAAAAGGCAGACATGAAAGATAATGATGTTTGCATGCGAATATGCTTACCGATTCATTCCTGAAAACGTGACGGTGCCCTCCCCACTTGCAAGTATATATGTATCCATAAATTTTAGACAAGTCAAAAGTAAAATAAAAAACTAAATAGTATCAATTTTATGCGAATGTTAATGGATCTATAATAAGCATTTACACATGTTATACGCTCGTGTAAGTAAGCTCAACTAAAATGAATGAACACACACACACACTAATTTGCACACGCACATACCTACAGATACACACACACATATATATATACATACATACATACATACAGTGGGTGGAAACAAATATTCTTACGCCTAAAAATGTCATTTTTATGTATGTAAAGTATTAACAAAGACACCTTTAAATATATTTTAAGTTATAAAGATAGATACTATTAGAAAACAATAATAAACTTACAATAAATGTTTTTCTAATACACATTAGTATATATATTTTCTTTTACCCAGTGAAAAGGATTCCTACAATTCAATTTTAACGTGGAACAATGCATATTGTTCAAATATTTACAATTATTATATTCTAGAACGTTTCGGTAATGTTATCAGTAACTATAGTTAATTAAAAAAAACATTGTCAGAACATTTTGCAATTGGTATTTTTGCGAGAAGATTCTAATAGGGCCAACATTTTTTTTTAAATTTCTATTCCACAAAAACACATTATTTCTTTTCTGAAAGACGGTAACGGTCACAGAACAATTCTTAAAAACTTAATATTACTTTTACTACACTTGCTTCATTAATTTTGAGGTAATATTCGTAACGGTGTTCAAAACCAAAGACAAACATGTATCCAAGAGGAATTTCTCCAAGATTAGCATAGCTATTGGGTCGACAGATTCAGCGAAATCTACAAGTCAACTGGGAAGATCTGCAGGAACATATGCGTGTATCAGGAATGAAAGTATCCAAGCGTACAATATTAATGCACTACACAGGTACAATGTGGATTCCCACCCAAAAAGAACACTCAATGAAGAATATTTATATTGGGAAAAGCTACTATGGATAGACGAAATATGCTGGAGCATAATTACCGAAATTAGGAGGAAAGATGGTGAAGCCTACTTTCTACAGCACACAGTGCCTACTGTAAAGTTTGTTGGTGGCAGTATCGTGATATATAGGGATGTTTTTCGTCGAAAGTAATTGTTAAATGACAATAATAGACGGTAAAATAGTTGATGAAAAATACTAGGAAATACTGCAAGAGAATTTAATCCTTCTGTTGAGAAACTTCGGTTACTGCCTGACAACAATTTTCAAACAGGAAAGTAATCCTAAGCATACAACTGGTTTTACAAGGAAATAGTTTGCTGAAAATAATGTTCCTGTCTTGCAATGTAAATTTGGACATTGCCAAAATACACACACACACATACATGAACACGCACACATCCACATATATATATATATACACACATATATATATACATATATATGATGGACTACCACGTCGATTTCAACGTATGTGTGTCATGAAACACGTTGTGTCCGTCAGACTACGACACAGAGATTTGTTTACAATGGTGATGGTTTAACAGCATTCCAGATACTAACCTGGGTCACGTCCGTGCTCAAGATATGGTACCAGGTATTGCTAAATGGTAACCAATCTAAGTACTCGCCATGACCGACGTTATTTCAGTTAATTTGCGAAGTTAATTTAAAGCAGACTGTTTAGAAAGAAAGGATTAGAGATTCATACCTTCCCCATTTACACATGATGGAACGAGAATAATTTGAACACGCTTATTGTGAATTCAGAGTCTGGTCACCTAATTATTAACCGATGTCCCACGTGGCTTCACCGAACTAACCATTAGCTTTCACTGGAGTCAGAGCAACAATAAACCCTCTTGAAGATTTAGCTAGCCTCACCCGCTCCAGTCAAAGACTTATTGAATTGTATTTCCTTAGGTTTGTACCTTATTGCATCCAGTAATCAATCCACCATTAAGATCATTTGGACTTCCTTTCTCATATTTGGTTTTTATTTTACCAAAATTTCGTTAAATGTACCCAGAACATATGGCGTAAGTGACAATCATCTAGTGGCGATAGATTCAATCGAATGAGGAGAGGTTTTCCTCCTCGGCACAGACATGAAGACTGATTTGAACCCACATGCATGAAGATAGACCTTCCTCCTCAACAGATACACATACTCTTTTAAGGACCATATTTTAGTCATTTATTAAATTTGAAAAGTAATTAATTAATATATTTTTCCAGATTTGTCAATTCATTCAAAGAATCAATTTTAAAGCAATTCCTAAATTTAGTTGTCTATTTTTATTTTTATATCTTGCAACTTTAAAGTCCCCTTTCCGATTTTGGAAAATGATATTGAAGACTCGTTCGTTCTGCTCATTTTATATCCGGTCTAACGCCTAAGCTTGCATGGAATGCAAACAAATAGGCGAATGAATTATTCAAATAATGTACGCCTCATGTGATAGGAACATTGGTTTTTAGTCTAATTTAATAATTTATTAGAATTTCTAATAAGATTTCCACAGAGAATGAAATCGAAGGAGGAAGTCATTTAAATAAAACCTCACTAAACTAATATTGCGAATAGAATTAACGCTACCCACATATTGTAAAAAAGATTTAAAATTAAATAAATAAAATATGAGAATGGCGAATGGAATAATTATAGATTCCTATTTCTAATTCCTATTTTGTTCTTTTAAATTATATTCCCGTATTTTCTTTTAATTTCTCTCTTTGAACAAATTTATTTTATGTTTTAACCCGCATTACAAATTTAAGACAAGTCCGCTAAAAAAAAAAGAGCAAAAAAGCACATTAAAACAAAATGATAAAAGCCATGAACGTGATGTTGTATTTAGAAATAAAATAATGCACAGTTCTTGACAAAGAATTTCTAGAAAAGAAAATTGATCCTCTTGCCCATAGCGCTCTTCAGTTTATAATGAGTTGGTATTTTTAGTTTCTTTTATTAACAATCAGACATTTCAACCGTATAGTGTCCAAAAAATTCTGGACACGAACAAAATTACATACACTTTATAAAAAAGTATATCAATAAAATTTCGCTTTTACCTTCTATCTTTCGGGCTGTCGTTCTCATCCTTATCATTACCTGCAAAATCTTTTGGATAACACTATATAGTTTTCATATTTTTTCACATTCACGTTCTTATCATTGTTATCTTCATAATACTTGGGATTTGGCTTCATAATTTGAAAATTTATATATTTTTTTACTATTTTCCTCATCCTTATTTTTGTCACTTTCATAATACTTGAGATGATGCTTGTAATTTATTCATTTATATTTTGGACTATGGTTCACATTCTTAACATTTTTATCTTCACAATCCTTGGGACTTGGTTTGAGAATATGCTTTTTTTAATCATTGTCCTCGTCATTTCTTTTTTTTCTTTTTGGTACATTCACAATCCTTGAAATGAGGCTTGATAAGTTGTACATTCATTTTTAGGGCGCTGTCCTCATCTTGATCATTATAACCTTTCCAATCTTTGAGTTGAGGATTAATACTTTATAAATATATATTTCGGACAGCTGTCTTTATTCGTATCATTTAGTGCAAAGAGACATGAAATCTCTGGCAAGTAAATTTATAGACTAGTTATCCCAAATGTTGCATTTTTGATAAAATAATAGTATTATTTGAATATGCAAAATTATTTCATTATACATAAAATCCACGAGGGTCGTTCCAAAAGTAATGATAAAAATGATTGTTCTCAGCATTAAATGAACTAAAAAAGGTTGATATGCCGTAAAACACAAACTTTTTCAGCGACCTTCAATTATAAAAAAATCGGAAGTATTACTTTGGGAA
>JAYKTE010174225.1:0-22136 GCA_036873565.1 Xipholeptos notoides | reverse complement strand
GTCTCGGGCAGATGGGGCTCGTTAACTCGGGAGAGTAACTCATCTAGGTGAAGGGTAACACTGATTACAAAAGCCCACGGATGAGCACATAAAAAATGGCCTTGTGCCGAACTTGGGTTGGTGCTTGACGAAGTAAATATCATATCTAATAATAAATAGAATTTTTATCTTATAATTGATAAGAATTATTATTTACCTTGAGGTTTACTTAAATTTCCATAAAGCTGAAAAATAGAAAAAAAAGAAAAAATATTCAATACTGAAACCAGAAAATGATGTCAATTTTATTTGTTTTCAGAAGAGTTAATTAGCAGGGCTCTACAGACAAATTTACTTTAGTTGACCCTTGACAACTAAATATTTTCATTTACTAGCCAAATAGAAAACTTACTAACCAAACCCATCTAATGTTATTTCACTCTCAAACCAATAATTCAAAACTTAGTTACTGTTTAAGAAACTATAATCCATTTCACTTTGAACTACTTTTCTTCTGCATAAAAATTTGTTGAATTTCTTTAGACTTATTTTAAACAGCCTTGTTTAAAAAATGAAGTATATTGTTCTATTTCTATTCTATTAAACCTTTTATTATCTAAATAATTTGACTTTAATTAAAAAGGAAAAGTTGAAAAGACATTTTTTCACTCAGCATTTGAAAGATAGTTGGTGAAAAAATCATCCGCCAAAAGATAAGTGTTTTATTATTTTCAGTCACCACATGGATACATGACTCGCAAATAGAAGTTTAAATAAAAAGAAGACTTTTCATGGCAAAAGAAGTTAACATTGATTTTATTACATTAAATTTCATAAAAAAAAGATCTAAAAACAATAAGAGTCAATTTAGGACACCCGAGGAAGACTGAAGAGTGATTCGGTCGGAACAAAGTGAGACAGAAAATAATAAGGAACAATAGTCCAAATAATACTTGTAGAATTGATTTTATTACATTTTTTGAAGTTGCAAAAAGATAATTTTATTTTATATTTTTGCTTTCTTTAATAAATAAACAAATTCAAAGTTATTTATTAACAAAGATACCCACGCTTTGCACAGGACTTTCAAAGTATTATCTTCAATTTTTCAAAAGAATTATATTCACTTCAAGAAAAAAAAGGATTTTTAATGATCTGTTACATTGTTTTTGGTAGCGTTATTTTATTAGGCCGAAGTTAAGAGATACAGTGCAATAAATTTTAACCTATGTTAGGGACCACTATCATGCCAAATTTAAGGGGATGGGGGTGGAGGACGGATTCAAATTCACAAAGAAGTTGGCCGGCGCTATGGTGGTGGCCCCCAGGATGGTGGCAAACCCCACCCTTAGGTGAAGGAGTTTATGAAGAGCCCACCAAATATGACCTTACACTTTGACCTTGACAAATGGTGTGTATTATCCCTAGGTCGGGGACGATTATCATGTCAGGTTTGGTCATGATCGGTTCTGTGGTGTGGGCTGTACAAGATTATATATACATAAGCTATGACCTTGACCTTTGACCATTACCTTGAAAAATGGTTTGCACCATCCCTTGGTGGAGAACCATCATCATGATTGGTCCAGTGGGGTGGGCTTTAGGAGAATTCCACACACACATACACACACACACACAAACGCTACTATATCTAAAAAAGGAAGCAAAAAATGCAAAAGCAAAATAACATGTTTCTGACTTGAATTCTCATTATTCAAACTTCTATTCTCATCTTTATTGTTACATTCATGTTTTGGATGACGTAGCCTTTCTCATTTTTCAGCCTGAATTCTCTAACATTCTTGTCAAACTCATGCGACTTCTTAGAGCTTTGTTCAATCCATGGAGGTAGACATTCTGAAATATTAGGTACTATGTCAATCTATATTAACTCTTTGGACTCTGAAGTAAAAAAATCGGTAATTAGTGAAAAAGATGATACGTATTTAGCAAAATTACCAATTAACCAAACAGAGCCATTCTATTAGAGGACAAAGGAGGGCTGAAATATCGTCCGTGTCGTCTTTTTTGCTAGGTCACCCAGACTGATATATCGGCTTCTCAGGGTTCAAAGGGTTAAATTATTAAATATTCTTAGCTGTTTCCATCTGCAGTCATTGAACTTATAATCTTAAGATGAATGTTCATTAAAGCTTTAACCAATGCCTAAGCATGAGTCAAGGTCTAGGCAAACCAAATAAAATGCTGTGAATATAAAATGAATATGAGAATAGAAGTCCAAATATGAATAATGATAATAATCCAAATTTATCCAAAAAAATAGACAATCAAAGAAAACATTTTGAACAATAATAATAAAAATGAGAATAGAAGTCCAAATAATTTGAATATTGAGGGCAATCAAAACTCATAATTTCCGACAAGCAAAGAAAATGTCAATAAAACAATGAGAATAGAAGTCTGAATAATTTGAAAAATAATGATCCAACAAAACTCATCTAACAAGTTCGGACAAGCAATAAAAATATCCCTTATGTGCACCATACTTTTTTATATTATTTGGCGCGAATTTTTAAGCAGGGAAAATCTAATTGTTAATTTTTTCTACAGCAACAACAGTCTTACTTCTGCTGGCTGGCTGGCTTCTTCGCCTAAAGAAAAGGTCATTATGTCAACGAGTGCATCCACTCTCACCCGACATCATGAGAGTAAGGAAAGGATGGAGTGGATGGATGGCTTATTTGACGTTTGGTCGTCAAATATGAAAAAGGCACGCAGTCGTAAGTAGCCACTAACAAAATTTAAAAGCGACAACGTAGAAAACAAATATTTAATTTAAACACTTTAAATGATGCATGCATACATATGTGGGTAGGCTGGCCCTGTTTAAAAAACACTAGAAATAACCAAAAAATTTACAAAAATGCATTAAAAATTTTATTTAGGGGAATAAAGATTTTTTGCCAATAAGTATGGTAATTTAGTGGTGACTATAGTGATGTGTGTGTGTGTTTGTGTTACCACTACCTTGCTTGCTGCCATCCCATATAGCCATAATTTTTTCGGGTCTAGGTTATCAATTAATCGAGGGTTAAAAGAGACAAAAGTCATAATTAATCATCACAATTTAAAGAAACTAAACTGAACTTTAACTTAAAAAATTGTTTTTAAAATCTGTTGGTTATTCAATGGAATGCTAAACGAGAAAGAAATTTTTATTTTAAAAAAAATCGATCATGCAGGGAAGGAGCTAGAAAGAGTGTCGTAATTCGAAAGAAAGGTAACTAACAAGAGATCTTCAAAGTTCAAAGAAACACTAGACATGACTTAAATTCGGTTAAAAAGCTTGCTGACAGGACAGCATCTCCTCCAACAAACATGTTTCTTGATTGCTATGGAAAAAGGAACCAACCAACCCAACCCAAACCCACTGTGTTATGTTTTAAAATCTAACCTAGGATAAACAAAAAGGGAATCTGTTTAAAAAAAATAAAGGATGGAAAAATTAAAATAAATTGAATACTTACAGAAGCAAGGCAGGCAGAATGTGTTGAAACTATTATCAAAATGTTAAAAACAAAATTCTTAAAAGTTGAAATTCTTGACATTATTTATGGGATTTGATTTCGCTTTTTGGTGTGGAAAGTGAGAGATACAGTCCTGACTCCTGCTGCTGGCTGCTTGATTGAATTTTAATTAAAATTGAAGCTTAATTCAAGCATTTAAAGTTTGAACTAGGAACATTTTTAACTTTAGTGGTATTATTGTTCATTGGAAGTTGTGTTGTGACATGACACACACGACGACACACATTAACAACCACTGACCAGCCACACAGAAAACACGTATTTAATTTCTAAAACGTCTTTTTTATTTTTAGGTGTGCTTTTTTTTACTTTTATCTCCTATAAAACATGAAAGAATAAATTAAATATAAATTGCATCAACAAAATTCAACAAAAATAAAATTATTTAATGTTTTCTCTAATGACCGATAGACAGAACTTTACAATATATATTTTTTAATTTGTAGTTTCTTAAACTAATAGCAAAAGGCAAAAAAAAGTTTTGTTGTTTTTTTAACGTTTGGGAAAAAAACCCTTTTTTTTAGCATTTAAATCAAAATCACCTAAAATTTTATCTTTCTTTTTTCTTCTTGCCTCTGTCTTGTGGAAATAAAAACCAAGTTATGTCAACAGTTGGGCTTTTTTTTAGATTAAAAAAGAAATTTCCTTAAAAACAACTTGCTATATCAACCAAACTTGTTGATGATGGATGGATGGATGCTATGTAGAAAATGTTGGAATAAGTTTTTCAAAACAAACCAAAAATAAAATAAAATAAAAAAAAACTAGGGTCACATGTCTATTTTCCCTTCTTGGTGGTATTTTTTCTTTTTTTCGTCGTGTGTGTGCCGCCGCGGCCGCGCGTGTGCTCTTTCTTTCTCTCTCTCTTCCTCAGATTCAATCCATTTAGAAGGATTTTCAAATAAAAAAATTGGGTGGATTTTACTAAGAGGTGTGGGATAACTCTACGTGCTTAGTCTTTATTGAAGGAACAAGGAATGATAAAACTAAAAGCCTAGAATAACTAAATAATGTCAGCAGTAAGCAAGCCCACTTTGCAAAAAGGCAGGTTCCTTTTCTTTCTCCCTGTGGGTGGTAAGTGTCCGGCCCGTGGTCACTCACTGGTCAACTTAAAATTGACTCTTACTTGAACTCTTTTTCGAACAAAAACGAGATAAAAGGAAAAAAACAAAAAACAAAAAAAAACCCACTAAACCACAAAAAATAGTGGACAGACAGGAAGATGATAAATAAATACAGAAAAAATGAATGAAACAAACAGATTTTAAAGAAAGTTACCTTTAACTTTGTAAGGAAATTCTTGTATAATTTTTATTTTATTTAAGATGTAAAAAAAAAGAAACAACTAGCCAGTAGCCACCCTTCGCAATCATCCCATTATTATTACAAACACTTGTTGGTGATGATGATGATGATGGATTTTCTACATCCATCATCATCATCATCATGATCACCAACAAATATTGGAATAATTTTTTCAAGATTTCAATTACTTTAAAAACAGAAGTTGTTCCCGTCCCATTTCATGTAAAACAGAAACAGCCTTAATACGTAAAAAAAACAAAAATTAGATTTATTGTCATAAGAAAAAGTTTAATTATAAAAACAAAATCTAAAAACAGTCGACCTAACCCACCCCCACCCCCTTATTTTTTCTTTTCGATTTCTTCTGTGGAATCAATTCACGACTACTATTTAAAAAATTGGGAAAAAATCATTATTTATAGGTTTTTAGGGGGTGACTGCTGCTGAGAGCCTCAGCTGAGGGTGCTCACTTTTAACGCTAGTAAAAATCGACCCCCCCCCATAATGATAACACGAAACACGATAACGAATCTTTTCCGAAAAAAAAGTCATTTTGTCGTAAATATTCAATTAAAAGACGTAATAATTCTCTTAAAAGTTCATTTCCCACAAATTTTCATACATTTTTACAAGTTTTGAATAAGAAAATAATAGTTTTGCAATGCAAAACTTTTGCATTAACTTCCAACAAATTTTGGAAAACAAACCCAAAGCCGGAATCCCTCCCTCCCTCCCTCTCCTAAACCTTCGAGCATTAATCCTTCTTCCTTAATCCAAGGCCAATAATTCGTTTTGGTGTTTTTTCGTCGAGTGTTTTCAATATGGGGGCCCGGGGGTGATCGATTCAACATCCATAAAAAAAAAGTTTATCATATAAAATTCCACAAAAATATTCTAAGAAAATCGCTAAAAAAATTATTTTTATCTGATTAGAATTTGATTTTTGAGAGATTTTTTGAAAAAGTTGGCAAATCTGACCATTTTATCTAATGAAATGAACGTGTGGCATCCGATTTCGATTTTTGAAGAATTTTCTCTTTAAAAATTTTTTATTGGAAAAATTAAAAAAAAAAAAAAAAAATTTCTACATGACATTTTTTTGGTCATGCACTAAAGATTTCTCATGCACTAAAAATTTATTATTTTTTAAATTAATTTTCTTTGACTTTGCACAATATTAAATCATTGTCGGATCGAAAATAGCGGTTTTATTGCCCATCACCAGCATAACACTAAAAAGAATTTTGGTTAAACATCTTTCGCTTCCTAGCCTTTTGGCTAAAATCAAAGTGTAGTATCTGTTCTTATTAGCTCTTTCTCTTCTTTTTCAAGGAAAACCTATGGAAACTTTATCGTCTTGGGATGCTTTACATTAATTGGATGGAAATATCTCTTCTTTTTTTTTTCATCCAAAAAAATTTATCGTCCATATTATTTTAATTTTAATCTATTTTTAATTCTCTAATAACTTTTGTCGTTTCTTCCATAAACGAATTTAAAAAAAGTTTTATTTTCTCTTTTAAATTTTTTTCAAACAATAATGAATTAAACATAATTCGCTGGACTTTTAAAAATATTTTTCCCATTTATGTTTATATTCTTTATTTTTGTTTTAATTTAATTATTAATTTTAATTCAATTAAAACTTGATTATTTCTTTTATTAAATTAAACTAATAATAATTATTATTTTAGGCTATTTAAAAAATATCAAAAAATATTAATATTTTTTTAATGATAATTAATATTATTCGCATATTTTCCGAGATTTGAATTTATTTGTCAATTTAAATTATCAAAAAATGTTTGAGGGAAATTTTTTTTTTTGTTATTTTATTTTTTGCTTTTGATTCACATTTAATATGCCGGTTTAACAAAACATAGGCCCCCAACATTAACAACCAAATACAAGTAGCAACATAAAATAGGGAATTTTTCGAGACACTTAACTAACCATAAAACTATATAACCACATTCTTACAACAAACAGAACGCCAGTCTTTATCAGTGATTTAACAAATTATGGCCTCCAAAGCCTTGCTGAAGTAGTTGGTTTTGTTTCGGAAAAATAACTGCTAACAAGTCAAACTATAAAAATTGGATTGATGGCCAATAGTGTCCACTGTGTGTGGGTGTGGGGGGGGGCTACGTTGTTCATTGGGATGTCAATATATCCACAGTTTACTAAAACAATTTTAGGATAAAAAAAAAAGGTAGTTTTTTTTAGAAAGAAAGAAAATATTGGATTTACTAAAATTCAGATCAAAATGAGCATAAAAAGAGTATCAAAGCAATTCCCGAGCAAGACGTTCAGGATATTCCAAAAAATATTTGCTAAGAGGTCAAGATTGGGGTCAAATTTGAAAGATCTGACCGTTGTGGTGTCTAACAAACTACTCTGTCAATTTTGGGTCTAATTATTTGAAATTTGACATTCCCGATATTCAGACATGGAGCAAACTTTGTAATTGGTTTTAGATCAGAAACTTAGCTGCCAAGAGGTCAAAGTTGAAAGATTTGACGTTTCTGGTCTCTACCAAACTATTCCACTGATTGTGGGTCTAAATACTGAAAATTTTAGATATAGGTTACTTGGACCTGGGGAAAACGTTCTAATTGATCTGGAAAAAATAACTTCTAAGGGGTCAAAATGTGGGTCAAAGTTGAAACTGTTTAATCCTACACCCGGGCAACACCGGGTGCATTAGATATACAGATTCAATAAAATTTATGTGATTGTAAAGTTATGTAAATACTAAACCAAACAGTTTTTAAAAAATATCAAGTTAATTTTTTTTTTGTATCTCCATTGAAATAGTTACCCTGAAAGCCTAGCACTGTTGTGATAGATGAAATAAGGACAGTTCCATGTGTGGAAGGATTGTTGGAGAAAATTAGAAAAAGATGTCATGAGAACAGGACCCTATTCAGAAGTGACACTACTCTTTGCAAACATCTAGTCTGAATTAAACCTACTATGGAACCAAGCATAACAAAGAACTGTATGTATTTGATTTCATGTAGCTGTGGGAAAGTAAATAAAGATGAGACAGGTCAAATAACTAACAAATATCTAATATAATACATGACAATCTAGCCCCTAGGGAGCACCACTAGTGCGGCAACTTGCTGGACCTGCTCTGTGAATGTGGGGCAGTCTTCAGATTCTGCTGATTGTTCTCGCCACATTGCCAACTGCTCGCAGTGTTTTCAAATGGCTGCAGCCATCCAGCCTGGTAGGGTTTTGGCAAGGACAAAGCTACTTGGCCTTGGCTTGGCTCAATCCCAGATCTCCTGGCACGTCCAGCGGGGCCTTCTGCTCATAGACCTTCCTTCGACCCTAGCGGCTCTTATGTACCGCCAAGAACTTCAACCTAGCCCAAGAACATCTGGTTCAACCATAACGTCAGTAGTTGAGAAGATTCTGGTGGAGTAAACAAGAAGGCTCCAGAGTTTGATGTGAAGGTTTCAGAGTTTAAATAATACTTAAATAAACCTGTTGGGCACACCGTTCGAAACGTTGTGAAGATAACACTGAAGATGAAAGTATAAGTCTGAATTAAAATATAATATCCATTATATTTGGAATTGTATTGATGTATGTTTAAACTGTTGAAATAATGTTTGAAAATTAATGTTTTGCTGAAATAAAGAGAGAAAGAAAACAATAATATGCAACAAATAAAACAAATGACAGACTTAAAAAAACAAAAGTTTACTTAAAACTGAATAAATGAATTTGAGAAATTTCTTACGATAAATAGAATCAGAGAATTATCGTATTTGCTTTTTCCTCATTCTTTATTTTTTGTTTGAATTGTTTTTCAATAATCACCATCTCAAAATGGCTATGTATCAAAAAACACAGAATCATGCCATGCCAAACTTGATCTCAGCTTTTCTTAAAGGAAATGGCCAGGGAGTCAAAAGAAAATAAACAAGAACAAATTTTATTCACATAAACAGACAATAGACCTATCTGCAAAGTGTCACATTATTAATCATTGGGGAGGAGGAAGTAAGAAAGAGGAAAGAAATGCTTTTTTGTTTTTTTTTTTTCTTTTATATACAGAGGTTGGAGTAGTTAAAAAGAAAACCCAAATAGATGGAGAGAGAGGATTGAGAATAGAATTAAATCCAAACTAGAAATAAATTAGGGTTATGAGAAAGGAAGGAAGAGAAGAGAAAAGACTGAACAAAAAAGGAAAGTTAACCATTTTTTTTTACGATGGGGTTGGGTGGGAGGAATCCCCAAATTCTTCCAAGCCCGGCCCCACCCATAAGTGGGCAGGATTGGGGTTTTAAATAAAAATAGATCTTGTGAATCTATTCAACAATTACAATAATAAATAAAAAACTCAAAAAGCAACAAAAACAATTATTTATCAAAATGAAATTTGTCATTATGGAAGGCCTAAATATCCTGAATAATCATGTATGCTTTACTCTTAAGGCTCTACGTATCTTGTTTGGAGCCACAAACACATTTTCTGTTACAACTAATACTTCTAAAGCAAATGATTTACTATTGGTTATCATGAAAAGGACTTAACATTTTTTTTTAGTTTCTTCTATTATTCTAACAACTCATGATTTACAAAGTATTATTCTTATTAGTTTAATATTATCACACTAGATTAGTATTCTAGAAACCTGACAAAACATACAATTCATAGGTTATTAAGGTCTTCCATGATTACAAAATCCACATTTTTAGATTAAATGGTTATAGGGAGAACTCAGATGTCAATGATTTAAGCACCCTTGACACCGATTACTTGTCTAGATATTTTTTAATGTTCTTAGATATTCATTTTTATTCTTCTTTATTCATCATATTTTATCAGGTGCAACAAAAAATCTTAATGTTGGCCAGTATCATTAAACATCCATTACTTATCATAAATGTAGCAAATAATCAAGCATTCTGCTTTTACAAAAAGAAGTTTATAAAACAAGTGTTCCTTATTACTTAAGAGGCACATAGTACTTCTAAAACAAGACCCAAATCAGAATTAAGTATCTGGACTGTTAATCCAAAAACCTTCTATCATTTTAATAGCCATAAAAATATAGTTCTTTAAAGAAGTATTTTTGAACAATTATTTTTAGATTGGTATAAAAATAATGAGTGCATAAATAAATTGAAAAATTAAGGAACTATCAAATATAATTTTATTGTTCTTAATTTTTTTGACAATGATAAAACATTCCAGCAGTAGACCAAGAACAAGAATTGCTAAATTGTTTCTAAAAAAGAAACCAATTTATTTGGGGGGGATTCTGCTGCAATGGCATTTTTACAAGAAATGGGTTTTAAATAGTTCTAATTCAGTTTAAAAAAAAAACTAAAAGTACTAATTGGACTATTTTCCTCATCTATAATATTCTCTTACTCACAACGTTTCAATCAAATCCCTCTTTGCCCTTCTTCTGGTGTCCTTCAAAACATTGAGAGAGAGAATATTATAGATGAGGAAAATAGTCAGATTAGTACTCTTAGAATTCATCATACCTCATCTCAAGGATTTCGAAAAATAATTTTAAAACACTAGGTTTGCAATAATATAATTTAAACTATCCACTGTTAAGCATTATAACTGTTGTAGTATGGCACAAATAATAATAATGGTATAACAGTGTAATTGTATGGCCATTGTATGAGTAAGTGCAGATTTAGTAGTAAAAAAGAAGTTTTAAAATAATAGGTGTTGTGAATTAGAAATAAAAGGAATTTGAAGAAGTGAAAAACAAGGAGTAATTGTGATGCATATCGATCAGATGGCTAGACGTAATAATAAGTATTAAAAAAAGGATATTAAAGCTTTATTAAATACTAAGGGGTTTTCAGGAAGAAGAATAGGAAATAGCAACAGAGAGAGAGAGCAGTGTGATCCAGGTTGCTTAATCAAAAGTAATCCGAGGTATATCAATTGTTCTCCCCATTTAATTTTAGCTACTCCTAACTAAAATAGCCAATAACGAAATATTTTAGAAATGATGAACCTTGGGAAAGGAAAAAGAAAATAGGGGAGTAGAGGGGAGAGAGAGGAAAAATAATTTTTTTGTGTGGGGCAAGGAAGGTGGTTGGGACTAATTTTTTTTTCAATTAAAAAAAAACCAAAAACTTAATTTGTATCTTCATCACTTGACTGCTGTTCTGATTGATTATGTTGTCTATAATGACACCGAGCTCGTTCCAATCGATGCTTAAAACGTTTAAACTCAGTCCACACGGGTTCACTGGTTGAACTATTCTGATTACTACTGCTAGCTAAGATTGATGAAGAGTTCATGGCCAGGTTATCAACTCTTGCAGTAGTTACAGCAGTATTTAGCGATAAATTAATATCACTATCATTAATTTCATTATGATTACAAAATCCACTTAATGTCATGTTACTAGACTGAGGGGCAGACATTTGGGAGTTCTCACTAACAAAATTATCATTATTATTATTGTTGTTGTTCCCACTTGAAGAACTGTTCTGTCCGGTTGGAGATGCAGGGATTTTATTGACAGAATTACAACTGTTACTGTCATTATTGTTTGGGGTATCTCCAATATTTAATGGTATTGGATCTATTTTGTGTAGGTAGGGGCCAAGTTCAGGAGGCTCATCCTTGTGTGTTTGGCTGTCTGATGCATGAACACTTGCTGACACAACCTTTACACCTGAAGAACTTGTAACTCCATTTCCAATCGTTAAGGGCAGGGAACCGGAAGAAGTGGAGGAAGAGGATACAGTCTGGGGAGGCAGCTTCTTTTCACCCACCATGTAATCAGTGGAACTTATCTGACACCGAAGTTCTTTCCATTTCTTTAAATCAGAAAGTGCCTTTTGCTTTTGGCTGCTCTCTGAAGTACTCTGGGAATTCCTAATTCCAGATGAGGAATTAGATTCTGGTATTCTGGAGAGTATGGCTGAAGCTGAGGAGGAAGCAGAGGTAAAAGAAGCGAGAGGTGTAACTGGAGATGCAGAAGGGGAAGTCAGACCTGTTGTGGTAGAAGATGATGGGTTGGCCACCTTTTTAAACTTGACCCGTACTCTTGGTGGAAGGCTGATGTCATCATCAGAATCTGAGCTTGAAGGGTTCCATGGACAAATACGTTTTTTGGTTATGTTGGTCATGTGGCCCCTTTCTGCCACCATCATATTTGTGTTTTCCTTTCTCTTTTGTGCAATCAACTGTGATATACTCTTGCGATGGCTGTTTGGTTGTTGACCCTCCATCATTGTTGTGAGGTCACGATTAGTGCTAGAGGGCAACTGGGGGCCCTGCAGCGTAATGTCAGCATCAAGGGGCACAGCCAGTAAAGTAGCGCTTGGTGAAGAGCTCACACTAGTTGTAACATAAGTTGAATTTGTTGTAGCAGTAGTCAAAGCAGCATTGCTACTATTATTGCCTTGACTAGAAATGGCTGCTGTCATAGTAGTAGTAGTAGTAGTGCTAAGAGCAGTAGATATAATAGTTGTTGCTGTCGTTGTTGCTGTTACATTGGTTAAAGTATTTGTCACATTACTAGTAGTATTTGTGCCGTTATTATTTTGCAACAGAGAATTTCTTGAAGTCCGATTTCGGGAATTATCAACTTCTCGGGCACTCATGACACTAGCAAATGCAATGGTGAATGGACTGAATGAGCCTTCATCTTCATCAGAGCTGGGCTGTGAGGTAATCTCCAGGAGTTCAGCCTGAGCCTGGGCCATTCTCTCGTAGAAGTCATCATTTGTGGAATATTCTTCATCAGAACTCCATCCCTCCAACTCTCGTTGGACTAACGAATCAAAAAAGGCCATCATTCGTGGATCTTCTTCAGTTGACTGGTGCGTGTAATCATGAGACATAATGTGTCCACTTCGCAATACAAGGTTGATGTATTCTTCATGCGTGTAAACCGGCCTTTCATGTTGGCTTACTTTCTGGCTCCTTTTCAGGCTGCCACTAGAAGTTGGAATTGGAAATGGACTCCAGATCTGAAGATCAAAAAAGCACTATCATCAGATTTCCATAAAATAAAAATCATGAAAAACAATGAAATGAAATGAAAACTAACACTCAGAGGACATAAATCTCCACAAAGGTTTATTCACTCAGCACTGGCTGATAACTTGTAGGTTTTAAAAATAAATTTTACATGAACTAATTGGGAAATGGTTGAGTTACAGAAATTTAACAATGTGAAATACTATTTTCCATGTTAAAATGCAATGAAATCACAAATTATTCAGATCTGGATTAAATTTGCTTTGGTCTTATATAACCCAATTTGGTAGTTCTGTGACAAATTTTCAAAGTGTTGACCAATAACTAGGACTGTGACAATATGCTTTTATTAAAGAATATTCTTGTCATAGCCCTGGTTATTAGGACTGTGACAAGAATGTTCTTTAATAAAAGCATATTGTCACAGCTAGAGAATCAAAAGAAATGGTAAAAATCACAAAATAATCAAGTAAGGAAAAGAATATTCTTTAATAAAAGCACATTGTCACAGTCCTACTAATAACTAGAGAATTAAAAGAAATGGTAAAATCACAAAATAGTCAAGTCAAATTATTTAAACAATGAAAGGTTTAATAGAAGGAAAAATAGAATGATATACTCTACTTTTTAACAAGGGAAGAAAAAAAAAAGGACTTCAAAGTGAAATGGATTATGCTTTTTTATATAGTAACTAAGTTTCAGAATTATTGGTTTATCTATAACATTAGAGTGAATTAACATTTGATGGATTTGGCTAATAAATGAAAATATTTAGTTAATCGTC
Organism: Xipholeptos notoides; assembly: GCA_036873565.1. Taxonomy (NCBI): domain Eukaryota; kingdom Metazoa; phylum Mollusca; class Cephalopoda; family Idiosepiidae; genus Xipholeptos; species Xipholeptos notoides. Next base: position 8,532 of record JAYKTE010174225.1, on the reverse strand, counting down.
AACTAAAGGTAAATTTGTCTGTATAGCCATGAATATAAATAGAATAATTATGAAAATATCTATGTTATTTAAATAGATTTTTTTGATAAGTTTTTATAGAATGATAAAAAGAATGCCTAAAACATTTTCTTTTTTTATCTGTAATAAACTATTCAAGTAACTTCTGACAAACTTAGTACATAAATTATCCACTGACATTATGTTTTGTGCTCAATTAATAAAATATTTACCATTTTAATGGAGTTCAGTTATGGTGTTTATGCTGAGTAATGGATAAAGTCTGCCACTAAATACTTGACCATATGTCACATATTAATCGCATGCAAAAGATCAAGATACACACTGATAATCTATAAAACAAACTTTAGAGAAACCAATTAAACAGTAAAAGTATTCCCTTACCTTAACAACCTTTTCAACACCTGAGGATATAATCAAATGATTGCTTGGGTTGAATCTTACTTGATTCACAATTGATCGGTGATCACGTAAAACCATGTGAGCTCGATTCACATAAGAACCTAGAAACGAAACAAATATTTTAAAATCAAAATAAAACTATTTTATAGATTTTTTTAGTTATGCAAATTTACAAGATACTAAACAAAATAATGTACAAGATAACTTCAGACTAAATTTTGCAGTTAAAATGCAAGTTTTGAGCTATTTTTACAGTATAACTAACCTCTTCTAAAATATCTTAAATAAATTCAGTAAGCATCTAGTGTTTTTTCTCAAATTCTTAAGGAAAATGGTAGAAAAATATAAAATTTCTGAGATAAATCTTACCTCAGAAATAGATATTTTCAAGCTATTCTTTTTCTGATTATTACCTACATTTTTATTGTTACATACACAATATTTTGGCTGGTATGTACTGGAGAAGGAAAGAACAATCAAAACTCGTTAAGTACATAAAATAATCAAAATAAAGGCATTGTAAATTCTTTAAAATCTAATTTTTCACAACAAAAAAAAAAACATCTAAAATAACTGCCTTAAACAAAATATTAAGAACTTCAAAATGTTATTAACACTGAAACAACTTTTATTCAATAAATATAAATCATTTGTAGAGTTTTGTTGTTAATTTTCTATAATTTTCCTTGTTTTTGTCTTCATTTAATTATTTTATTGGAGAGACATCTTGAAGATCTTCAAAGACCCTGCAAAGACTTTTTTCTGTAATCCAGATTTATTACATCTTTAGACATTTTGGTTTCCTGATTTGACCATGATCAGTTTTCATCTTTAATCATTTATTTCCTTCAGAGCAGTCCGGTTTGCCTCAGGGTCATTCATAATTTTGCCATATCGATCTGGTTGTAGACAGATATTATGACACATAGTTGTTTCAAATTATTTATTTCTATATTATACTTTTTTGGCCTGAAGAAAACAGATGGATGATACTTAAATAATTACAATTGGTAACATTTTGCTCCCACTATTAACTTCATTATCACATGACTACCACTAAAAAGCCTAATTACAGATCAATCAATTCCCTTCTAAACCATAACTGCCTGGCCTTGTTCTGAATCTTGCATAATGACAACTGCACTTAACCAGGGAACAGTTATTATTCAACAATAACATAAATAATAAAATTAATTCTTAACAGTATTATCAATGCTTCTGCAAGTTTAGATTTCTTTAAATAGATAAAATGAATTACATTGTGATGGTCTACAATTGAAATGGTTATGATTTATACAATCAAGATAGAAGAGTAAAACAAATATATTTGAAACTTACATTTAGATAAATCATCTGGAATTCTCCACATATACAAATTGAAATCATCAGAACCAGATAAAATATACTAGAGAAAAAAAGTGAATAAAATATGTAAGTGAATAATCGTTTTTTCAGTTTTTTCTTATACCAAGTAAATATTTAGTCATACATGTTGAGGGTCTAACAATTTTACATACAAGATCTTCTATAAATAGTATAAATGGGTTTATGGTATTTAAAAATATATTGTGAAAACATGACAATGAGGGTAAGTAAGAAATGATTTTCATTTTAAAAGGGTTAAGTTATGAATGGCAAAAAGGAAGAAAAAAAGGAAGAAAGAGCTTAGCAACTTGACACTTTGTTGAACAATTGATAAAGAAAAAAGCAGATAAGAAAAGTCCAGAATAGTCAAGAAAATCAAACATTCAGCATACAACACATTTTAAAGATATTTGATAGCCTAAAGAGTTTGTATATGAATGTTTATAAATTAGGTCAGGTTGTTAGACTAAATGAAAGATCTGAAATAATGAAATATTTCATTTCATGCCCAAACTTAAGTTGAAGACTTAGGACTCCGCAAAAAACCCAGTTGTTACTCAAATATTCCTGCAACTGATCAGTCACACTAGGTTCAGAGAATAATATATTTAGATTTATGAAAATTTTACAAAAAGATAAATTGGTGCCTGGAAAAGGACAAAGATTTTTAGGTTTCATTATTGAATTTCTGGAGACCATTTTGACTTGTTTTAGTGTAAAATTTTCAAAAGATTTACCCTACAAACCACAGACTCTCTAAAAGAGAAAGCTGTTCTTCAATTTGGATGTGAAATGATATGCAATTTAGGTCATGTGATTTACTGAAAATGGCTGCCAGTGATGTTGGAGAATTTAACAATTTCTGACTTTGAGAACTTCCTTGATTCTTCCTTTTATTTCTACATAGAAATTAATTGTACGTGAAAGGTTACATATTGCTAGGTAATTTAAAAAGTTGTACTTTCTTTAAGAAACTATGTAAATATAGACTTATTAATAGTTGTGTAGATAACTAGTCTGATATCTGCTATAGATTTTGAATGAAAGTGATTAAAAAGGAACAAACCTGATCTTGGTCACCTGCAAAACAACAACTTTTCATTGTGCACGAGTTGTAGTAACCTGGCTGATCAAATTCACAGATAGGATTTGGATTATTGAATTCATATAAAACAGGAGGAAGACGTCGACGGAGAGCTATAATCTTATCTCCTAAAGAATTAATGCGTACACTCATACAGCTTTGTTGAACATTATAGCCAGAACTACCAAACCGTAATAGAGCACTAGAAAAAACAAGTTTGGTCAAGAAAATAATTATAATAAACTATAAAAAAAACAAAAACATTCTTTTAACAATTTTCAAGTTCAATTAATATAAAACAATGATGATGGATTATGATTTTCAACCATTGCAAATGAATAGATCCAGTTGTTACTGATTATTCAACATCAAATTTGAATAGGAAAGCAAACCACTTTTTTACAAAAAAATTGCTTTCAAGTTGAAAATCTAAAGAATACAATTATCAATGGATTGTGAAAATAACAGAAAAATGAGAAGAAAAAATAACAGAAAAATATATAAAGCAAAATCATGAAATAGTTTTGCAAAAGGTATGCTCACGTTTCTTATGGCAGTAAGCACATGTGCATGTATACAAATATATTAAAAATACATAAAGAATGAGACTTACGTTCTAGGTTTGCGAACATCCCAAAGTCCAATACCTTCCTTGGCATTAGCTGTAGCTAGGATTCTTGGTTCCATAGGATTATACATTACAGCATGCATTGAAGAAGCATAATCAGCCAAACAAAAATGATCTTAAAAAAAATGAATCATCAAAAAACATTCTTTAAAAAATATTCATTAAAAAAAAAAACAACAACCTATTGTAGTTCCGGAAAATTCTAAAAAATATTGTACACGTATCCAACTTTTGTGAAAACTCCGATAATACTATACAATCAATAGGTTTTACATTGAATGAAATAATAAAATAAATCAGGGTTTAGTTAGTTTTTTTAAATAGTTTATGAAATATATTTTAGCTTATTTGAGTATGAATCTTTTGCTTTATAAGCACTATTTATAAAACTCTAGAGAAAGATTTTTGTAGTTACAAATATAAATGTAAGAAAGGAATTTGGATTTTGTTAAACCATTCTTCAAAGAAAAACAATTTGTATAAAAAATCTAGTTTCATTGATTGGTTTGGTTTGGTTTGGGTTCTATGGCACGTCCACCACTGTGAGTCATTTGATGCCAAATCAATTATTTATAGTTTCACTGAAATATTTTTGTATTTTAAACACTAATATTCTAATTAGATTTATTTAAAATTCATTGAGATGAGGCTTCATAATCTAGTATTGAATTTATTAGTGGACTGTTGTCCTCATCTTTATAAGTATTAAACAAAGTTTCAGTCAACTTATTCTCTCGGGGCCCATGGCGCAGTGGATAGAGGCATTGATTCTATACGGTTCCAGGTGAGCATTGGCAGAAGATAGCGGTTTCGATTCGTACTCAAGCAGACCAGAGGTTTAGTTGGTGAAAATGTGGGGCGATAAACAACAATTATGGATGGCAGTGTTTACTGGGGATGCGGTTACAAGACTGAGAGTTCCTATCCGAGGTCGTGGTTAACCACCTGATGAAGGCCAGAGGATAAGTTGGCTGAAACGTAGTGTAATGACAACTATAAAAATAAGGACAAAAGTCCGCTAATAAAATCATTACTATAGGTCACAATTGTTTTAATAAGTATAAGATGCAAATAATAAGTATATTAATACATTGTTATTAACAAGTATAAGTTACAGATTTTCTTCCTCTCAAATTTTTTATATTACAACAATGAATATTTGTACCTCTGGATCCTGGTTCTCGGATATCTATAATAAGGATTCTGCCATCATCACAAGCGCTGGCAAAGACATTGTTATTGTTGGGATCAACAGAAAGTCCATAAACAGCATCTTCATGAAGAAACACATCCAACATGGCACCACTAAAGAAAAAAAATAGAAAAAGTAAAATTTTATAAGAACAATTCCATTGAAAATAGAAGAATGAAAATTAAAATAATGCATAGCAATTGTTATATGCAAATGGGATCTACGACTAGTGGCATATACATAAACACTAAGAGAGAAAAAAAAATATAACAATTATTTAATTAAAAACTATACATATTTTTGGAAGTAGTTTACAATTATACTTATTTCAATAAAATCAAATATACCAAGAAAAACTAACAGAACTCTAGTAATATCTAGATTTTATTTCTACTAAATGCAAAGAGAATTTTGAATTGTGAAAATAGATTTTTTCTATCTAGTGTCACTAGATCTGCACTATTGATTGTTTAGTTTTATGGCATATCAACCTTTTTAGTTCATTTAATGCCGGGAGAATCAGCTTTGAGAAACATTGTTTTTTTTGTCGGTATTAGTCCAAATGTGAATGTAAACGGAACATATATACATATTAAAAACAACTGTTCTTCATCATAATAAAAAGGACAAACTAACAAATATACTTGAATAGAGAATTTTTTGAAGAATCAATAACAAAAATGAAACAAAAAAAAATACCACAGCTTGAGTAAGAAAATTACATTTAAGTGTTTCAGCAATTTTCATTACATAAGATATTGTAATGTATGGTGGCTGAAAGGGCTACAAACAGTTATCTCCCTTTACCTGTTCAGTTACATTAAAACTTGGAAATTTGTGGAAATGCCTAATAAATATTTAGACACGTCTAGGCTACCATACTTTTAAAGTCCTTCCATTCCAAGATGACGTCTACTTCTATGTGGGGGAAATTTTTGGCTCTTGATAAATAAAGGAATTATTTCAAATTCAGATATTTATATACTAATACTTTTACATATTCTTATAGCAAATCATCCTAAATCTTATTTAGACATTAAAAAAATTTAGTTTTATTGATTTTTGAATCAAACTAAATTTTTAAATTTTGTTTACATTCAGCAAAAAATTGGGTTAAGTACGTTTTTAGAAAAATTTAAAATTCTATTAAAAATTATAGAAAAAAGGATTATATTATTCTGCTTTTATCAGGATAAAATTCAGGGTTTTAATCTTTCCGGAAAAAACAAAAGTTGTCCAGAAATAATGGATTTTAATTAGCTTAAAAAAACTGCAACTGGGCAATGCATTCACTAATCTTCTGATTCTTGAATTAAAAAAATTGTGTTTTTATTTAACTTTATGAGGTCAAAACTTTTAACTATACCTACTTTTATGTGGATATACTGGGTTCATATTGAGTCAGAGAAATAAGTCAACCAAAGTTGAGTAATCACTTTTGGCAAACATTAGTTTTTGTCCACACTTTGGTTTTTTTAATAACACAATTTGCACTATTTAACCCATAGCTGGGGGGAATGTGGATAATTATAAGTAAAAAGACAAAACAAAATTTTTGTTATCTTACCTTTCAATATCATGTACTTGAACAAGTTCATCATTGCCTATAAAATAATAAATTTTAATCAACATTGTTCTTAAAATGTAGAAACTCACAAAAAAATAATAAAAATCTATGAAAATATAAGCTTTAAGCAAAACTCCTAGTTGGTCAGTTGTCACATAACATGGCACAATTCAGGATTTCTTGTTTCTCTTCAAGGTCTTGCAAAATATAACAAGAAATGTTGAGATGTTTCTAATCAATTGAGACAGTTTTCCAAAGCTTGTATGATTTTTTCTTTAGCTATCAATCTGTAACTATCATCAATATGGTGTTCAGAAATTATTTTCTATGAGAAGCATGACAATTTCAATATTTACAACATAAAATCTCTTTGAAAATCAAATTATCTTTTGATAGATAATTCATATATAGAGAGAGATATAATTTAAAACTCACAATTATTTATAGAATAAACAATAGGTGTATTTCAGTTTAAAAATTGCCAATTTTTCACTTTCAAAATCTTTTAAAAAATAAATTATACTTTTCATTTATATTTTATGATTTAACAGATTAATAAATCATTAGTGGTCGACAAAAAAAAAGTGAATTCTATATATTCTACAAAAAAGGGATCCAGAATAAAATCAAGAAAATTATTTTAAAATCATTACTAAAAAAATTATATAAAATCAAACAATAAATCGATTTTTGATGGATAAAAAAATAATGAAAAAAACAGCGTAAAAAATAAACATTTTATTTACGTATAAAATCGTCTTTCTGCACGCTTGCAAAATAAATAAATTTCACTTTTCATGTGATTTTTTTTATCATTCGTCTTCTTACTAAATTTGCAAAAATGATCATACTTTTCATTCATATTTTATGATACAACAAATGTTTAAACCACGGGGGTGAGAAAAATGATCGGCCAATGAGCTTGCCTAAAGGTTGATAAAAACAAAAATTCAAAGAAAGTCACCAAAAAAAACCTACTGCATTAGTGGTAGCAGCAATCTATTCCTTCATCAAATATGCAAAAGAGAAAATAATCTGTCTAATCTTTTATCCTTACCTCCTGAGAATATTTTCTTATTTTCATTATCAAATGCCAAACAGAAAATATTGCTGTTGTGTTCACCTTTCATACTTATTGGACTTCTAACATTGGACAAGGCCTGTTCAGTATTCCATAGTAAAACTCTACGATCATCTCCACCTGTAAAGAGTTTTAAAAAAATTAAGTAAAAGAGAGTTGATATGCTGGCACAGAACTGAAAAAAAATTCTCGGCAAACTTGCAGTTTAGTGCCTTATAGATCGACAATTTCCAGAAGCACTTAATTTTTCACATCACCGCTCTTGACAGGTGTTATATGTTCTCTCTAACAGAAAGATTTTCTCTCAAATTTGTTCCCCTTAACAGAAAGATAAGTCTTTAGATATTTGTTAAAAAAATTACTTTAATATGGGACCTTAAAAATTCACTTTAATATGGGACCACATCACATGCTAAAACCTTTATTATGCCCCTGAATGAAATCAAGGATCCAAAGAAAATTAAAGAGGCGATCACATTTATAAATATTTTGCGTCAATTAGATGAACCTCATCTAATTTCATTGAAGAAATATATTTAAAAAATTAAATTCTTTATTTATTGCTTGTACATTTTTTTCTTTTGTAAAAAAAAAGTCTTAAGTTTCATTATATTTAATATGTTTGGTGGTACATCCATTTTTGTGCAGACTGACATGCATGCAGTGAAACAACAACTATGAAAATGAGGACAAGAGTTTGCAAAAATGGATATGCAGATTATGAAGAATCATCTTACAGGATTCAAATAAATAGACAAGTATAATAATTTTAAATAATTTTTTTTTTTATAATCGTGTAGATTAGTGTCCAATCGATAATATTCTGCAGACAAAATTGAACAAAATCAAAATGAAAAAAAATTATAAGGGGATTGTGGATCATACAGGTTGACCCATATTTCGTATAACACCGGTTAAGAGAAGAGGTGATCTGAGAATTAAGTGCTTAGGGAAATTGCTGATGGCACTTGCAAGTCTGCCCAATTCTCTTTAAAAAAACAAATAGCTTTTCCTAAAAGAATCCAATCATTCTGATATCCCATTAAATAATGAAACCAAAACTAGTTCGACGGCAGACCAATAACATCATTATAAATAAAATAAGGAAGAGCCTGCAAAAACGGCGGCCGTGTCCCATAGTAAAAGAAAACCCAGCGGCCGTTTTTTCCCCTTCACAATTTAGTAATATTCCTTT
>JAYKTE010174114.1:0-12731 GCA_036873565.1 Xipholeptos notoides | reverse complement strand
ATCAAGTAAAATTTTTTCATATGAAATGTTTGTCTACGGAATGAAACGAAAATCGCCCTCGGCCCATCGTCTAAATGATTATGAAAAACAAATACTAAATTTTGTATCATAAACTAAGTAATTTATGATGTTAGCCATAGTGGCCTTTACTTTTTCAACTGAAAACAGCATGAAACATCTTGGATGCTTGGTTTAGACTACTTCTACTGTAGAAATAGTCTTTTAACACTATGAAATTTCTGTGGGGTGCCCACTAGTGATAATTATTACTTTCATAAAGGAGCAATTATTTTTCACAAATATTGTATGGAATGATGGCACTATCTTTGATTATCAAAAGATGGAAGATGTCTGGTTCTGATACCACTTAATTGAATAGCTCAAATAGTAGAATCAAGCAAAAAACATGGAGGTGATTCTCCTGTTGAAAATGCTTGTATTAATATGTTTACTCTTTTAACCTGGGGTTTGTTTTATTCTCTAGCAAAACTAGCACAGTTCAGAATTACTGGGTATGGGTCAGAATAAAAAGGATATATAGAACTCTAGATAATCTGAAAATCTGTTAAAGTCTATGTGAAAAGTCTAATTTTGATATTGATCTCAGAACAATTCTTTGAACAATTATTTTCAGAGAATTGGCATTTAGTATTTACTCTGATGATTCAGATTTTTATTTTGGTCTTCATTGTTATGTATGTAATTTTTTTTTTTAATTGAATAAAATTGAAATGAAAATTATTAAAATGAAAAAAAAATGTCTGAATTGAAAATTAGGAGGCATTACTTTTGGAACTAACCATATATTTTTGTTCTGCCCAAATGGATCAGAGGGGATTACAAATTGCATTGTTATGATGACTTAAATTATGCATTGATGATCTGAAAGTTTCACCTCTCTGTTGCAGGTATTGACAGTGTGAGACTCTAAGAAACCAATCACTGTTGTAAACATGCATCAGAAGCATAGATGCATCTTTGAATTCTTATATGCAGAAAAATGGAACCGATCACCATCTACTGGCATCTGTTAAACGTTTACGAAGCCAATGCAGTTGATGTCAGGAGTTGGATTCATCAATTTCAGAGTCATGACATAGATGCGAATGACAAAGCTCCAGGTATGAAAATGGAGTGCTTTGTTCATCAAGAGTGGTGTAGATTATGTAAAAAAAAATAAACATTGGAGCACAAAAAGTTGCTTGTTTTAATGGTACCAGTTCTGTTTTTGTACCACTTTAACTTTTAAAAATTAATCTTAAAATATAGGTGGCATTATTTCTTAAATGACCCCCCCCTCCGTATATTCATCAAAGATAGGAAGATTACATTTCTCATATGGCCAATTCTAAGTAGTATGCTTAAAAAAAAAAATAAGAAAAAGAAAAAACAACTCTTTAATGTTTTAAGTTACCAGCAGTTATCTTCTCTTGTGGCAAAGATAACTAAATCAAATCCTTCCAAGTGAGCAGAAGTAATAACCTGTAGTTTTATTTCTTTATTTAAGAGGTTTCTTTCTGAGAGGCTCTTGGGTTTTAAACGATACTAGATCTTTTTGAAACTAAATATTAGAGATGTTTGGTATCGAGGGTAAGGTTTTTCATTTGAGTCAGAAAAGGCTGATGTGGTAAACTTAAGATTTCAGATTATTCTCTGCCTTTTAATACATAGAAACATTTTCTAAAGCAAACAGAATCCATAAAGGAAGTCATAGAAAGTACAGTAGAACTCCACTAAACTGAATATCTCAGATGTTCAGTATTGTGGATACTGTTCTAATTAATGGTAGAAAAGACATTATATTCCTATTGTTCAAAGATTCATACTTCAAGAGTCCACATTCAAAGAAGTCTAATTCAACAAGTGTTTGATTATGCAATTTGAACAGTTATTCTTAGGGAAATAATTTGTTAAAACATTTATTATTAATACTTGTGATGTTTTGATTTATATATTTGTTCTTTCTTAAAAAGTAAAGGGCTTAAACCTGTGTTGAAAGAACCATTTATTCAATTAAATTTTTCACTAATTATAACATGTACCAAAATCAAATACCAAACTGTAAATAAAGCTCATTTGCATTTTCTAATTACTTAGTTCATTGAAATGTTTTTTCATGCTATTTCTTTATTCAGACAATTTTATCAACTTTTGTGAAATTAAAACCTGTTTTTTTTTTTACTATTTCTTTTGCTTACTACTTAATTCATTCAAACAAATATACTACATGGGAAGAGAAAATATATATAACAATAAAAAGTGAAAATAAAAGTCCAATTAATTTGTATAACACTAAATTATTGAACATCACCTAAAACAATTAAGATAAAGAAAATATATAAAACTATAAAAGTGGGAATAAGAATCCAAATAATTAAAATTATTTTTGCTAAGATACAGATGCTTCCTGAAGAATTGTCTAAGTGCTAACTCTGTCACTCTAAAAGTCAGAAACTCTCCAATTGCCATTGTCTTCTCACTGAAGTACCTATGATTTTCTTCTTACCCCATTGTATAATATAAGCCTTTCATTTCGACTCTTGTTACTTTAGCTCCAGTAAGTGTTAAGTGCATAATGCAGATTGCTATTCATAATATATGTTATTCTCCATTGTGCTTGCTGAACATTAATTACCTCCATTGTTGTGTTTTTTTAAATTTCTTTAAGATTCACTTATTTTCCCATTTCAGCTTTCAAACTTCAAACTTAAACCCTTTATTCAACTTACGAGGAGTAGACTGTTTCCATTCCATTCAAACACATCTTATACATTAATTAAAAAAACAAACTAATTCAAATAATTATTCTCTTCATTTATAGGAAATCTTCTCAAAACAGCTAAAAAATTAAAATATTAAAAATGTTTATTTTAATATATGTCACATATAAATAAATTTTTCATTTAATCATTTTTAAAACCCAAAGGTAAGCAATGTTGGCCGTGTTTAGTACTTATAAAAACAGTGAAAAGTGAATCTGTTTTTTTTTCACCAAAAAGCCATACTGAAAAATATAGTTATAAGAAGCTACTTTGTGGGTTACAGCCCTTGGTATAAGACATTTTAAAGAAATGAAAAGGCATTGAGAAAGAAAATAAATAATTTTCTTCATAAATCTTAAATTCATTTCTATAATAGATAAAATAGTGTGAATGAAGAAATAGTGAAAAATATACTATATTTGTTTTAGTGAATTAAGTACAAAGCAAAAGTAATGAGAATATGCAAATGAGGCCTTGGTATTTGTATTTTGTAATTAGTATAATTTGAAATAAATTTGTTTGATGACTGAATTATCAGTTGCATCAAATATAGTTTTACCTCTTGCGTTTAATTTTTAAGAAAAAGTAAATTCCCAACATATATATAAAACACCCCAAGTATTATTATACAGAGGGATACATTAGTTTATTACTATAAAAATGCATTAGAATTTATTGTTAAAATGCATTTTGCATCACATTTATTGAAAGGAAGAGTTAATAACATTAGAAAAAAAAAAAAAAGAGGAGAAAATAACACAGTAGCATAATTTTTTTTTATCTTGTACATATCTTTTTATACATTTATTGACGGATTTGATTTTTTTTTCTTTTTTGAATTATCATAGGTGTAAACACAATAAAACAATTCCCCATAGATCAAACAATTGTTGTAGAAACTATTTCTTTATGAAAAATGATAATTTTATTATTTTATGGAAAATACAATCCCTCAATCAGAAGCATTTCTTTTGTTTTCTTATTGACAGTATTCAGTCTACTGTTCCCAAGGGACTTTTTAACTTTTATGCACAAATTCAACTCCTATTGGCTTTGTTACATTCACATTTTTGCTAATACTCTTAGGAAAGGTATAAACCTTTTATCCCTCCCTTCCCCCACTGCTAGCTATGGTTTAAAAAGTGAATTCATTATCATTATGACATAAGAAAAAAAAAATAAAGCAAATCACAGTATTAAATTTTTTAAAAACCAACCAACCAACACTTGGAGTGATACATTTGGGAAAGGTATTAAACCATTTATTCTCCCCCACTCCTAGCTATGGGTTAAAAATGAAACTAGTTTTATTCACTATCATAATGACTAAAACACAAAACTTAAGTGACTCTTGCTTTTAATTTCTTAAAAACATATTAACATAACTAACCGACTAACATTTGGAGTAATGCTAGTGGGAAATATATGAACCCCTTCATACTTCCCTCCTTCTAGCTAGGATTTAAAAAATTTAGTGTTATTCGAAGAAGGTGTCTATCAAAAATGATTATTCTCACTGGTTGATTTGCTATCAAACAAAATGACCAACCTTACTACCCGCAGTGTGATTTTTACTTTGAAAAATGTTTGAGCATATCTTTTTACTGAATTTGTGAGACCCCTTCATTTAATGCATGGGTCTAGACTTTCTGCTTTCCATCACAATAGAATACGGTTTAATTGATTTGATTTCACATAAAAAAAATTGTATAACATGTTGATTGTAGGGTCATTTCTTTGTTTGTTATCCTAATTAGGAAAATTATAAAAAGCAAAAACTCTTCATAAAATAAGAAAACTAGTCCAAATTGCAAATATCAATTTGTATGGATTCTAAGGCCATTTTTGTTTGTGACAAATGATCATAGTTTGGGAATTTATAAAAAGCAAAAAACTCTTTATAATAGAAAAGGAAAAATTGTTCAAATTGCAAAAATCAGTTTGTTTAGAGTGTAGGGTCATTTTCATACATGACAAAAATAATCCTAGTTTAGTAAAAACCTTATTAAAAGCAAAAACTTTATAATAAGAAAAGAAAATTAGTCCAAATTGGTAATATCTGCTTAAGGTGTATAATTCAACAAGGCAAAAGTGTTGAACTAGTAGTTTTAATAACAATGATGATGATAATAGCCTATGAAGAGCAGAGTAATAATTAAGAAATTTAGCTAAATCGATGAGCATTAAATAATATACATAATGATCGTTCTGGTAAATGATTGGTTACATAGCCTTCATTACATAGGTAATACATTCTAATATATTCAAACTTTTGAATCCATATTGATTAACATCTTCTCTTTTGCAATGTTTAAACTTATAAATATTTGTAAATCTAAAGTCCATGTCTTTCTATATATCTACCTACATATATATATATATTCAAATTCTATCTCATTTATAGTTACTACTTTTAGTATTGCAATGTTTTTTTATTTATTGATTTCATTTAAAAAAGATAATAATTCAATTTTTGAAGAAGGATCAGGCAAAGATATTTTTTGTTTTATCTCTCTCTCTCATATATATACATATATATGAGAGAGAGAGAGAAGTCTACAATTCTTTAAAGCTAAGAAAACTTGTAGATTATTTATGATATTCACAGAAACCTTTAAACTTTATTGTATGTCAGTTAATGGTGTTATTTATGGCTGAGACCTTTGACACTTGAACTTTCCAAACAATAGACTTTTTTTTTCTTATTTTATTTAATGCCATGTTCTTCATTTCTAGTTTAGATTGTAGAATGAAGTGTTCAGAAGTAGAGAGGGAAGAGATAGTTCCATGAAAAATGAACCTCTTATCTAAAGATCAGTAGAAAATGTTTACCTTGGAAAGGGTCATGCCACTTTTCCAGATCTATCCCCTACTCTCCATCAAAGAATACTCTTTCAAAATGTTATATTTCTATTTCCATAAATAAAAAAATTAGTTGAATTTACCTGTGAGGGCTGAAATTGAAGAAGTACCTTATACATATATATATATCGACGTGTAAGTTGAACTTTTTACCCTCCCTTCAATCATTACAAAATCCAGGGTCATCTTATATAACAGAAACAAAAATCAAACCATAAAATCTTGTGGCATATTATAAAACCTAAAATAATATTGATGACAGCATCTGTGTGGTAACTACTCTTATTTGAATGTAAATTGTTTTAAATACAACACTAATAATGTAATAGAACTATCATTAATTACAGCATTAAATGACCCAATGAGATTCGATATGCTGGTTAAACAAATCAACCAACAACCAACCTATCATTAATTAATAATTCCACAATAAAATGCTAATGATCCAAGAGATAATAGGGAGTCGAAAAATGTCAATTTCATTGAACCAACCTAGCTAAAAGTAACCAAGGTGATTTGCTCATTTTAAAGGTCAACTTATACTACAGATATTAGCTAACCTTATCTGTGGGTCACCTTATACACCAAAATATACTGTTATAAAAATTATAATTAGCTGACATAAAAGCTAATTTTGTAGTTCCTTCTAAAAAAAAAAAAAAAAAAAAGGACCTGTTTAGGGGAATGATTGCAACATTAAAAAAAAGGAGACACAATCTGTTTTGCATTCAAAGTTTTCAGGTAAGAACCCAAATTCTCATGAGAGATATAAACATGTGGTAAAATTGTAAATTGCTTGTTTCTTTATTTACCCAAGTGGACTATAAGGGCAGAGTCAAGAAAGAGTCCAAGGTCTGGAGATGCTGTACAAGGTTGATGGTTTATTATATAATGACACTAACCACAAACTCTGGTAAAATTATATATGGCTTGTTTTTATTATTATTATCCAAGTGGATGAAATGGCAGGTTCTAGAGAGTCAAAGAGGTATAGATATGTGGTACAAAGCCAATGGTTTATGGGTTCTGAGAAAATGACTCTGCTGGGCTGAAAAAATTTGATTCTTTATATAATAATATATTCAGTTAACACTGCCTTGGTGAGTGGATATTGAGGCAGAGAGAACAACTGTATCACACAAATATACTTTACATAAATTTATAGGCATATGTTGCACTAAAGCCTTCAACTTTAACAGATTAATAAAATTAAAACAATCCTGTACATAAATTTGACCATTAGACACATACACAGCATTCCTCAGGTGATGATTATTTTTATGAGTTTGCACTTGTTTATTAAACTCTAAAATAAAATAAATGGAAAAGAATCCAGTGTTTAAAAAAAATTATCTGTCTTATGTAAAACCGTTTTCCATGGTTTTTCACTATACTGGGGTATCTTGGACCCTTGATATGTGACAGGAACTTTCTCAAGAATATAACAGACATACTTATTAAATTTAAGAAAATCAGATTTGTTGTTCTTGTGGATGTGGATGAGCATCATTTTCAGGATGCAGATTAATATTATGCCTACCATTCTACTTTAAGGAACTTTACAAGTTCACAGAGAGTAAGTTAGTGTATCATAAAGGCCATCCGACAGTACAGATGAATTATTTAAGAATGCTTTCCTAGAAAGGGAGTAGCCAGAAACAAGAATTGAATAAATTAAAAAAATGGACTTTTATTTTCATGATTGTCATTTTGTGTCTTTTCATTTTTAAATGTCGGCTAGCCCTTCCCTCTCCTTAATCGAATAAGGCTCAATTGATTTTGTCTTATAAGCTGTAAGCATTAAACTAAATAACCTTCAGCCAATGAAGGAGAAGGTGGGATTACAGAAAGAGTGTCATTCTTCTTGTACTTTCTCTTTCACTTGTTCCCGCTTCACCAACAAGTCCCCATTCCAATATGATCTTTTGCCAAAATCTCTGAAGAATAGAAAAAACACAGGAAGCAATCTCTTTTGATTTGAACAAAATATAAGAATCCTAATTTAGAAAAGGGGGAGAGCGAGAGAGAAAAGATGAACTTGTGAAGGAAAAGGAATCCGTGAAAAGAAGAAAAAAACAATAAATGTATGAAAGAAAAGAGGATAAAGTTTGGTGTCGAAAGAAAGAGAAGAGAAAATGATAAAAGAGGAAGGATATAAAATAGAAAACAAAAGTTTGAAAAGAGAAGAAAAGAAAGGGAAAGTGACTGCTAGAAAGGGAAGAACTAGGAAGGAAGGAGAAAGAAAAATTAAAGAGAATAGAAGGAAAAGAGGAGGAAAGGGAATGAAAGAGTATGAATGAACTAAAGGAAAAAAGTAGAGGAAAGGAGATGGAAGAATAGTTAATTTCTACTAATGTGGATAATAAAATTTTAGTATTGTATGTACATTGTGGTCAAGTTTCAATAAAATCTGTCAAGAGGAAAGATTGATTTGGTTTAGTTTGATTGTATCTATCTATCAACCATTTGTGGTTATTAAAGGTTACATAATCAAGAGGAAAGAAAATGATTGAAGTTTTAAATCCAGCACATTAGGTGCCCCACTCTCTATACATACAGGGTTACATTAAAGTTGGAACCTAAGCGGCAAATCTTCTTAAATTTTAGTTTAAAAAATCCTGCAATTGTATTTTTTTATTGTCAATTTTTAATGAAATCTATTGAGAAGAAAAAAAATTGTTGAAGTTTTAAATCCAGCCTGTCTATATTGAAGTACACAATTTAGCCAGAAGTCAACTAAATCTCTTTAAATTTTAAATAATAAGACCATACTATTCTATTCATTTGGGATAGAAGTTTCAATAAAATTAATTGATAGGAAAGAATATCACTAAAGTTTTGATCTGGTTATTTATTACACCACTCTGCATTTAGCAAATGTGACAGTATCATTTTAAAAAAATAGAATGAATATAAAATAAATAGATAAAACAAACTGTTCGACAAAGATGTGATTGTCACATCTAATTATTTTTTTAAGTGGGTAGTCACAATTATATATCTGTAAAGAATCGGTAGATACGGATAAAACAAATTTATTATTAACAAAAACATTTGACTGGGTTTTGTATAGCCATTGTATGCCCTGTTGCTTGAGTGGCTATTCTCACATTCCCAGGCATGTACATAGCCATACAAACTATTCAAAATAAAAGATATTTATTCAGGCTTTGTTAAACTCTTCATGGGCAATGATGATTTAATTTGTTTTTATGCAAATTGTATTTTGAAACTAAGAGTGAAATATCCTTCTCATCAAAAATGAATCTTTCAAATAGCACAAAAAAAAAGTTCTCTTGCCCTTTCTTATTAAATGTTAATAATACTTTACAATAAACACATAAAAATGTCTATTAAAAACCTAATCTAAAAACCTACAGGTTAACTTCTTAACCAGCAATGACAATTTACCTTTTCTTTATCCAAATTGTATTTTGAAATCAAGGCGATATATCTTGTCAAAAATTAATTCTTCTAATAGTGTAACAAGAGTTCTCTTACCCTTTCTTAATTGACATTAATACAATAAACATTAAAAACATTTCTATCAGAAAACCTGTTCCAGGGAAAAATTTGCAAATTAAAAACCAAGTTGATTAAATTGTTAAAATTTTATTTATAATCAACCATACACAATCCACAGGCTTTGTTTTTATGGTCTCTCTGTCTTTTCATTTTCTTTTCCTTGAACCTTACCTGAGCTTGATGACAACTGATGATACAGATCTCTTACTTGAACTATTATAAATTCCTTTCTGTCTGTCTCTCTCAACTAAATACAGGCTGTACCAAGCAACGAAGAAGGAAAAACACTAACTTTCCACATGTCCTCGTGAACCTTTGTTTGAGGAAAATAACATAAAAACAATTTTTGTCATCTTCATCTAGTGTTAACTACCCTAATAAACACTACCTCTTCTTCAAATCCAAATTGTATGCTATTTTGTCTGGATTTGGCCTAAAATCTAAAATAAGCCAAAGACAAGTTATTTTTGCTTGTTTTTAATCTTTTATGTTGAATTATTTCCAGTATTACAAGACCTTGGTGACATTACTTTGGCACCAAGTGGGAATCTGGAAATAAACCATTTCCCATGCAATCTGATGAATTATTTGCCAGTCGTACAGTCTTTGGTGATCAAAATGCAATGTTGGCACTGATCCAGGGTACCAATAATTTCTTTGTTTGAGAATAGTATGTAAGAAACAACCGCCTTGACAGATGAAACATAGAATCGAGCTCAGAGCCATTTTAAATGAGTGAATTTAATATTGTTTGAATGTGTCTGCCAGCAATTCTTTATTACGACACCTCTTATTTCATATATATACTGTTGTCCTCATTTTTATCATTGTTACTTTAACAATGTTTTGGTCGACTAACCATTCAGCCCTCAGATTGAGGTGATTGAGCTTTCTTGCCCATAGTCATTATCAAAGCTGCACACTGGTGGTTTTAGAACTCTAGCATGATTTGTGATTGTACAAATTTTTGTTTTTCAAAATTCTGGAGACATGATAATTTGTATTTTTTTTTATGCAGACTATAGACCTCAATTTTATATTTGTTAAATTTACTGTTTTCCTTGAGATGAGACTTGTCAATTTGTATATCAATTATATCAACTATAGTCCTCATCTTTATATTTGTTAAATTACAATGTTTCTGCCATTTAATCCTTTGGCCTTCTTCAGGTGATAGATCTTTACTGTCCATAGCCAGGAAAAAATCTGCACTCTGATGTTTTTTTATGCTGTTAATCATAGTGTGTTTAATTTTTAAAACTAAAAATTTAGGTAAAGTTTAGTTAAATTGTCGTTGTTGGTTAAGAGGTTAAATAAGGTTTACTGATGTAAACTTGTATTTATAACTGAATTTTTTAATGTTTATTGTATTATTATAGTATTGGTTAAGGAATAACGAGAGAACTTGTCTTTAGGTACTTTTTGAAAATTAAACTTTTATCAAGAGATTATGTTGACTTTAAGTCATTATGCCTTAAATCACTCTAAACTTAGGATATGATTTTGGAAGGACCTAACAAAACAAAAAAGGTCTATTTGTAAGTCGAGACAGGGGAGGGAGGGAGGAAATCTTATGAAATTAAGAAAGAATCCCCAAAACAAAAACATGTTAAAAAGCATTTTGGATCTCACTTAGCAGAAATAGTTTTCATTTTAAGATATAAAATATAAGTTCCAATTTAGGTATTATTTTAGGTCTTACTCATCAGAAATATATTTTATATCTAAAAACAAAAACTAAATTCTTGTCTGATAGAGTAGGGTGGATATAGAAAAGGAATTATTAAAAACCAGTCCCATTAATTCAAAATCTAAAATTGTAATATTGAAATTCTTTTCAATTCTTTTCTTAAATAAATCTACCAGGTCGAAGGCCACGCATGAATGGAAGTGAATTCCAGTGAAATTTTCAAATCAATATTTTGCTTCAAAGCAACAACTCTAAATTTGGTACAGTGTGCGACAAGGTGTGATCACTTCAAGTATTGCCGTTTATAAGAAGGTTAGTATGACACAGTTTAGTAACTGAGTGGTTCTATGGTTTGATGATCAATTATTAATATAAACACTAACCATGCATTTTATTGAAGATCTAATCCATAAATTGTATTTCTTGATTATGACAAGAAATCTCTCAATAAAAAGTTGGTTTTCTATTCTTCTTCCTCTCTAACTGTTTATACAGTATTAGTCATAAAACATCTCTGTGGTAGGTCTATCTATCTATCCATCTATCTATCTACTAGCAGTATTACCTGGTCTTTCTCATTGCATTTGACTCTTTAGCAGCTATTTTTCCAACTGAAAACTAAATCAAATTTGTTACACAGGTCAAAATACCCAATTGTATCAAATTTCAAGTCTCTAAAACCAAAAATTGGCACAGTAGTTTTTGAGTCTGTCGTCATGAAACTTTTGAACATTTCTTTCAATGGTAGACTAGGCTGTAAGAGTGTGTAAAATTTTGTTTAAATTGAACCATTTCAGAAGCTGATTTTTATTATTATCGATTCTTGATACTTATTGGGGGTATTCCAAAATAACACCCATCTAAAAACACTCCCAGACTCATAAAGCACAATTGTGTGAATGTTAAGAAAAATTGTTTCAGAATCTGTAGGGAGAGAAAACACACACACACACTCACACAAAGTTCCATTTATATATAAGTTTAGATCACATTCAGTTCGTATCTATTGACTGTGAGTGAATAATAGCATTCTTTTTATCGCACGGTTCTGGCAGACACGTATGTAAACCACATCAGTCTTTTGGCAAGACTAAAATTGCGTATATATGCATTATCTGTCTCTTGGCAAAAGTTTACATGCGTGTATGTATATGTCATCCAATCGCAAGTGGTTAATGTTTCATGAAATATTCAGGATGCCATTTTTTTTCTTAAGATTTAGGTGTGTTCTAATACTACTGAAGTCATTTTGCATTATACCCTGTATGTAAATGTTTCTTATCTAGATTGCCTTGTTAAGTGATTTAACTGTGCAGAAATGCATTGTATGGGAAAGCCCTGGGTCTAAAGGCAATAGGAAAGGTTTTATGATTTCTATTCTTCAAAGACTCATCATGATCAATTGAAATGACATTTATCATTCGGATGAATTCAAACTTGAAATCAGAAACACATTTTCTTTAGAATGTACAGAATGTTTTATTATTCTCTTAAAGGAAGCTTCCATTCAATTCTAGTAGACAATGGTGCATTACAGGACTTGAGCTTTCTTCATGTAGACATCGTTGGTTATGGATAAACAGAGCAAATGAGTGGCCAAAAATAACCAAAAGATAAGCTAAGATATACCTTCCCCTCCCCCACAAAAAAAAGCTATGCATGTATAAATATATATTTCCTCTTATCGATGAAATAAACTTTATAGTTTTTTTTTCTCTTTTAGATTATAATTTAAACTTTATGTACATATTTTTTAATGTTTTAAACAACAATGCTCAATTAACACGTACGTTGTGATACACATACATATAGAGCTAGTTAATTTCAATCTTTAAATTGGAAACTTTGTTGTATAGTGGCTCATAACCCATGACATCTACTGTTTTGGATGT
>JAYKTE010173893.1:0-12731 GCA_036873565.1 Xipholeptos notoides | reverse complement strand
TATATATATATATTATTCAGGCAGGTCTCATTAAAGAGTACTTTGATTCTCTTTTTTAGGATTTTCCTTTCTGTTTTCTTTTTTTTTTCTAACAAGATTTTTTTTGTGTAGGGGTCTAGAGTTCTTATATATATATATATCTTATCTAGCTTTCCGAACGTTTTCGGTCTTCCCAGACCATCTTCAGGATACTGGTGTTTTACTTTTGTTGTATGATGTTGCTGCTGTCGAATGCCGGTAGATTTATTTATTTGCTGGTTTTCTCGCCTTCTTTTGTGTGTGTATTTGTATCTGCGACTGTAAGCGTGTGTTGGGTTTAAAATATGTTTAGGATTCGGTGGCTGTTATCCAAGGCTATTTTGTTCAGTGGGGGATTTATATATAATTTGTTATATTAAGTTTTTCCAAACGTATCTTAACGACATCAGAATAAACAAACCAGATAAAAACACAATAAAAACTTAAATGTAACTGACAAAATGTTAATCTCTGAGGATGATCAAGAAAGACCGAACATTTTTCGAAATAAGCTTGGAAACTATATTAAGACACTCAACCCAGCTACTAATTCTCTCGTTAGAAAGCAAGAAAAAAGCGAATTGAAAATATTAAAAAGGACATTTTTAATTATTTTTGTTTAAACTTGTCTGAATATAATATCTATGTATCTTTAAAAGTGAAATTGTCTGTGTTTGTGTGTATGTGTGTGACTGTCAAACAGACTGACAGTCACACACACACACACACACACACACAAACACAGATAATAGATGTACATAGACTGTGTACATCTCCCTGGCAACGCCAGTTTAATCTGCTAGTTATATACAAAATACAAATAATGTTTTATTATTAAAATGGGAAATTAAACTGAAATGTGACTGAAAATATATCGCTCACTGAAACAACAACAACATTAAAAGAGAGATTAAAACAAGACAAAAACTGAAATGTAACTGACAAAAATGTCAATCCCTGAAGATGGTCAACGAAGACCAAAAACGTTTGGAAAGAAGCTTGGAAATTATATTAAGACACTTGATCCAGCCACTAAGTCTCTTGTTAGAGAACAAGAAAAAATCAAATTAAAAATATTGAAAAGAAAAATTAAAATTCTTTTTAATGAAACTTGTCTGAATAATATATATATTTTTACTACTTAGCTTGAAGCATTTGAATAAAAGCTAAGTATACTTACATGAAACACATTTGGTACTAAGCAACAGTGTAGCAACTGTTTTTGCATAAGATTTCCCCCCCCCCCCACTGGCCGTTTATAATCCGTTAACCTTCAAAATTGCAAAAATTACATAAAATATTTTCATTGAATTACAATCAAGGATCTAATTATATTCAACTTAAAATATTTATCTTCATTTAGCATAAAACTGATCTTATAGTTGAAAAACCACTTTTAAAACAGTATTATTACACACATAAAACATAAAGACATATTACAACCATAAAAACTCATTTTGGTATAAAACTTCTGATTTTTTTAGCTTTTTATTATTTTAATTTTTTCTATTCTTACTCCTCAAAATGCCACCCAAGGCCAACTGCCCCTCCCAACCCCCTGTTGCTGCATCACTGGTACTAAGACTGCATTCATTTATATTTTAAGTGCTAACAAACTATTAAATAGAGCATATCATTGATAAATATAATTCAAATTGATTGTTGACAAACTGATCAACTTAACCAAAAGATTTGGTCGAATGAGTATTAATTATGAAGAAGCATTAATCAATGCCATTTTAAATACTGTATGATATGTCCTTTCAATTGACACTAGCTAGCAAAGTGTCTTTTCACTTCCATATTTATTTCATGATCTTGAATGACAAACATTATGATTATGTATAGCATTTACATCAAATTCACATACATTAAAGTAGTGATGGGACGATTCCTTGGAATCAGAATCGTTAATCGTGTATTTTTTGGGGAATCAGAATCACATTGTTAAATAAATACCTTAGATTTACGATTCTTTCATTAATTACGATTCTCTTGAATTTTTAAGTTAATCAATAATCGGAATCGTTAATCAACATTTTCCTGGAATCAGAATTGGTATCGAAATCAGACAAAATTTAGGAATCGTCCCAACACTACATTAAAGTGAATGAAGATATAAACACATGAATCCCCTCAATGTTAATGCCCTTCAGCCACCTTCAAATACACCAATAAATGTGTTCCTTTCAGCCTTTGTCAAGACAGACATTCAGAGAGAGAAAACTGATGTAACAACTGGGTTGTCTGTTGCTTGTTTATTTTAGGTCAGAATAGTAATCACTGAGGGAGTGGAATTGTTTTTGTGGCATAAATTTTCATCATTTAAAAAAACAATTCTTCCACAAGGATGATTTGGAAAATGATGGTTTCGGCACACCAAAAGGGACACATACACACCAAGATACATCTTTACCACATAAATTATAATTAAACTTTTAATAGCAATCTATTTGTATCACTCTGAGATTGCAACTAAAAGCAAAGTCCAATAAAAAAAAATACAACTATGTGGAGATTTTAACTATGGAAATATATTCTAATAGTACATTTATAAATTTAATCAAAGATTAAATGCATAACTATGTCAAACAAAGTTGTTTCGTTCTGCTGATGAGTTCAGAATAAGAACTAAACAGCTTTCCAGTGCTCCTAACATTATGATTGACAATATTATATGTTCAACCCAGTGACGTAGCAAACGGGGGCGGTGATAGAGGCAGAATCTTCAGGTGGTTTATAGTTTATTGATTTGTACAAGTATTTTTTAGACCGCTGTCCTCATCTATGTTATTGCGATCTTCACAACGTTTTGGCCGATTAGCCCTCCGGCCGTCTTCAGGTGATCGAATTTGGGAACCTTATTGTCATAATCGGGAATTACAGAATTTCGAACTTAACCCTTTATTCAAACTACGGGGGTAGCCTGCTCTCCTGTTAACCATGACTGGGTAGAGTGTTGAAATCTCGGAATCTTGGTGACTACTGCAGTCCGAAAAATACTTGTTTGTACAAATAATCAAGCCTCATCCCAAGGATTCCGAAAAACAACTACTGTATATGAGTCCTGTAATACAATGAAAGTCTAGGACTAGCAGCAATAATCTAAAATTAGATCCTTGATTGTAGTTCCATGAAAATAAATATTTTGAGGGAATTTTTTGAATTTTGAAGGTTAATGGATTATAAATAGCCAGAGGGGTGCAGCAAATCTTACAACTGCCCAGGCAGTAAAAACAGTTGCTATCCCACTGGTTCAACCCTGTCATTTAATTTATAAATACAACTTCTCTTATATAACATAATCCAAGGATTTCAATGGTGGTATTTATTTTGTATAAAGTGACTTTATTACTGTGAAGTGGGAATACATGCTAACACATTCATAAACTGCAAAGATGACATCTGAAATATAAGCACATACATTTGTAAAATTTATTTTCTAATTCATTAAGACATTTAAATAGTTGAAATAAAACAATTTAAAGCTGATATAAAGAGCTTGAAATAAAAATATGAAGTTTAAAAAAGTCAAGCAACTGAAATAATGTTTTTTTAATTGAATGAAACTTTTGAATTTTAAGCAATTGTTGGCTTTTAGTTGTTAGTCATTAATACTATAAGATTTTAGGTATAAGAATAAAACTATCAATAAATTTTTATCATACAAGATCAATACAGGATTACTCTAAATAATATTAGTAAACAATAATGGATGGACTGATAAAAAATACTCTGAGATTTAGATTACTAAATGTTAATCATTAGCTTAGTCACTATAAATGTATTTGACTTCATAGCAGAAATTAGAGAACAGAATGGAAAGTAACCAAAAACAGTTCTTACTAGATATGAACTGATTCTTAAAAAGTAGGAGGCTTTATCGAAAAAGATTATTTTTAAAACCATTAGTTTATTGATTAACTGGAATTTTACAATAAAAAGGAAATAGTGAAGTAAATGGATATAGGTGAAGTCGATTTGGGCCAATCGGTAGGCAATCGGACCTCGGAATCGTAGTACGCAAGTTCGAATCCCAGTTGTTCCGTTTACATTCATATTCGTGTTAATACTGTTGGGAAAGCTATGAATCCACACATTCCCTCCCGCTGTGGGTCAAATAGTGTAATCTGTGTCATTAAAAAAACTGTGTACAAAAACTAACTTTATTCAAAAAAATAATTGTTCTAGGCATTGAATGACCTAAAATGGTTGAAATGCCGTAAAAAAAATGGATATTAAAAAAATCAAGTCAATAAGCACAAAAGAAAAAGCTGGACATATCATAGCCATTTTAAAAGTCTAAAGAGCAATATGTAAGCAAAGCTAATAATGGATTGAGCAGAAAAAATATTTATTGATTACTGCAATATTTCACAAAAGAAAAGATTCTTGATCATAAATTTTGACCATGGAACAACACCATTGTATTCTAGAGAAAGAAGTAGAAGGGTTGTTCCAAAAGTAATGCTTCCTTTTTTTAAACTGCCCAAACAGATCAGGAGGGGATTGAAAATTACATTATTATGATGAGCGAACTTATGCATTCGTGACCTTCTCTCTTTTGCAGATATTGATGGTGTGACATTCTAAAAAAGGAACCCCTAACATGGACATGCATCAGAAGCAGAAAGGAGTCATTGAATTCCTCCAGGTATAAAAAATTGAACTGATTATATATAACTAACTTATAAATCCAGGTTTAAGAATTGGATGAAGTAGGTTAGATAGAATCTTCATGAATTATAATAAAAATTCCTTATCAGAGAATTAAATCCATATTTTTAGTTTCTAACTTAATAAGTAGAATCATTTTAAACACTGAAATAGTAGATTATATGATAATTCTTTTATGATAAACTGTACAATTATGTTCTCAGGCAATTCTATTTTTAAAATATAATGTAAAACCTGAAAATATGAATTTCATCTTGAAATGTTTACATTTATCTTAGCACACCTTATAATGAATAAATAATATTTAGTCTGCATGACCAGACATGACCACATTATGAGAAATAATTTATTAAATATCATGAACATAAAATGAAAATTATAAAATCAATTTAATTCTCTCATATTACAGTGATGCTTAATGATGAATGCATGGATATGAACCCCCCCCCCCAAAAAAAAAAAATATATATATATATTTTAAGCTTAAAAAAAATAAAATTTATTTTCATCAGAAATATTACCAAAATGAAGGTTTAGACTTTGATCAAAGTCAGTGATCATCTTGAAAGAATTATAATAGCTAAAAGAAACATGTTTCTATAAATAAATATAGAATAGCAACCATCCTAAAAATACATCACTTTCTTGTTTTCAATAGTATAAATGCTAATGTATATCTGCTGACTTTAGTTCTATAAGCAAATACTGAAAGTGTGTCAATTCTCATTAAATATGAAAAGGAGGAAAAAAATCAATAAAATCACTAAGCAATATACTGGATTTTCTTATTCTAAAAAATACCTACATTTTATCTTCAATCCTCAACCTTTTTATGAAAATATGTTGAAGCCATTTTAAACTACATAGAAAATCCTGTGTACTTTAGTATCAATAATCAGAAAAATGATAAGAAAAAGTATATTTATCATGTAATTTATCAAGAACACAAGTATTATTTAAGTTTATGGAAGTCCTGGTAACTCAACAGAAAATGATAGAAAAACAGAATCAAGCATATTTAAACTAATTCATACTGATTTTCAACTCAGCTGAGTTTATTAGATTCACTTTTAGAATAACATTAATATAAGGACAAAAAAAAATTGTATAAATTCACTTAAACTCTAGTAAAGTAATTGGAGCACATAAATTCATAATTGTCCATTTAATAATTGCAAATATAGTATATCACAGTATTATGGTATCCTCTGGCTACATATTACATGCTGGCATAATGTTGCAGTTTAGCATTGCTTTCAGTCACCTTGGACTTCCTCTTTCCCTTAGACATAGGCAATACCAAGGTTATATATTGACTAGATGAACCACTGCTTCATTCTAATCTATTGATTTCATCCTACTGAAGTATATTCACCATCTCAAAACAAAAAGAAATCTAGACTACTATTCACATTCAATGAAGTGGAAGAAAAAGTATTATGAATTAATTTTACAATTTTTCTTCAACCAATGAGTGAATTTTACCTGGTGTTATCTTACATTTGGCATCATATCCACCATATGATCTTCTCCAAATGTAGAGACCATAACAAATAATATACAATTTTGATTTTTTCGGAACATAACCGGATTTCATTGATCCATAGACCAATCGTTTTTGTTTTAGAGGCTTTGAAATTGGTATACAGCTTTTCTATCTAATCTGTTAGAAAATCCAAATGTTTGTTGACCACAAAACAAAAACACCAGCATAATCTAGAAATTTCCTCACATTCGGAAATAAGGATCCGATTCAATAGGCATTCATCTCTAGATTTTATTTAAGGTTTGGCACCACAGTTTGACATTTTGAGATAGCAGCCTGAGATCATCTCCTTAATTTGCCAGTTTCTCACAACACATGGCATTTTGTATTTCTGAAATATCTTGATGATATACTAAACACCAAAGGTTTCTCCTTTTTTTGTTTTTATATAAGTACCTTGACACTGAGAATACTCACAAAATTGCCACAGATTTAACTTGTTGAATCAAATTTTATTATCAGTAAAGAAAGGCAAAATAGTCCCAAAGTGAAATTTTGATGTAAAAAAGATTTGTAATTCGAAATTATGTTAACTAAAACATTTAACTATTCAACAACTAATAGATTAATCACTAATTTTTCTTTTCTCGAATAATATTTTGTAACTTTTGAAATCTTATCTACACTTTGAGAAGATGAATGATTTATTTCTTTCATTTAAATCATGGGAAAAACATTCAAACAATACCATCATTTTCATTTTTTGGAAAATGAATAAATTTCATCAACTTGAATTAAGATGTTTTGTATTAATCATAATACAATATTTTACTCAAATGAAATACTTTCTGTATCTCTGAAAGAAAGAAGTAGTGTGACAAGGAAAAGATTTACTACCAAAATGTCACATACAAATTCTACACCTACAAACCAATATCAGATTTGATGTGTCAGAATCAAATTTAAGTAAGAAATGAAGAGATGAAACATTTTTTAACTTGGAAAATTGTTCTAGGATTTCTTCATGTCAGTTTTATTATAGTTGATAACATGTTATCTATCAATTGGCCAATCCCAAAATCTGAAACTTATTTTCAATGTTTATATATTTATTTTTATAAAAATGTTCTAGAAATATTCAATATAAGAACTTACAGTAAGGGTAACACAAAATAAAGAAAATGTAAATTTGTCCAGGTATAACAAATGGATCACCAAATTTGACTTCAAGAAAATACAAAGTAATTTTTCAAATTTATAGAAAAGTCTTATATATTTTGCTGAGACAACATAAGGATTTTATTCATTTTGCTTGGTTAGACAACTATAAGGATCTTCTTCCTTTAGCTGTTTAGTATTCTATTGTGTTTACTAAAAGCATCCTGTTTAAGTTGAAAGTAATAATACAAAGCTGCTGTATTAGATAAATATGAAAATATTCAAATGAAGATGTAAACAGATTTAACCAATATTTTTCACTAGGTACACGGTCGCCGTTTCTGCAGGTTCTTTCTTATTTTAATTGTATTTGAAAGTGTAGAAATACAGGGATTTTTGGTATTAGTAAAATTTGAGCATCACATTACGAAGAAAGATAACTCACATGCTCTATGAAATCCTTATTTAAGGTTGGAATTGGGGTTAGAGGTTGGTGTTAGGGTTGATTTTTGTAACAAATCACTAGTATTAAGTGTGGGGTGATGTTTAGGGCTAAAGAGGGGGTGGAATTGCCCCGAAAACAGTTAGCAGATTCTTGTTCAGCACACCAAAATCTACAAGAAAAAAATATTTTCTTCTACTAGAAGTGTTCCAAATTCAAGCTTGCTGAACTCAAAAAAAGGCACAATTGGTCTTAAATCATTGAAAAGAAAACCAAGACGACCGATAAAAATGTTTCTGGAATGTTCTATTCCTAGATTTTATAAGTGGTTGTTGGTCGTGTCTTATAAATCGAATTCGTAAAAAGGAGGAGAATAGAGAGAGAAAGAGGAGAAGAGTTATCTTGCTGCTTTGCTTCTTCTTGAGCTTGTTGTATTGGTTGCTGTTTCTGTTTGTTTTCTTTGTCGTGTTGCCAAAGCGAGAAGAAAATATTAGCAAAAAAATTCATGGGAAAATAAAGCTCTTTTGGTCACCTTACCTTACTTACCTAACGTTTTTGCTAGAATAATGGTGTAAACTAACTCTCTTAGAGAAACGTTTTTGGGGTTTTTTTCGCATGCAGACATTTTCAGCGCTTATTGTTTTTCTTTTCTTTTAATGGATCAGAAATATACGACGAAAGAAAAAAATAAATTTAAAAAAAAGATCAACATAATAAGCCAATGAATTTGCACTTTTTTCATTTTTTATTTTTAAGGAAAAATATTGATTATTCAGTTTTAGTGATTAGAGTGTTTAAGCCCCCAAATACAATTTCTTTCATTGCTTGCTTCTTGGCTTCTTTCTCGTCTACACAGAGACACCGCCAGTTCAGCCCACAGTGTTATTTCCTTCAAGAATGTCTATGTGTGTGTGGGTGTCCTTTTTGTGTTGTTGGATGTTCTGTTGATGTTTGGCAAAAAATTAAAATGACAATAAATGTTTTTCCTTGCGTAATTCATTGCAATCTTTTCCACAAAATGTTAAATTTACCTTTAAGAAGAGGTTTTTCTTCATTTCTTTTCTGATTTATTTTTCTTAAACCAAAAAAAAAAATGAATATAAGTAAAGAATTTTTATCTGTAAACGGAAAACGCTTCTTTTTCAAGTTAAAATAAAAACCGTTTTAAAAAGAACATAGAATGAAATAAGGCTGTGACAATAGGCTTTTATTAAAAAATAGGGCTCTGGTGGTGTGACACGAATATTCTTTAAAAAACATTGTCACAGCACACACAGCCCTAATAAATAAAGAGAAAGATCAAGCAATTGAAGTGAAGTCGTCATTCTAATCCATATGAATTTATTTTCTTTGAAGTCAGAAACTCCAATTATTTTATATTTGAAGTAGCAGCAGCAACAAACACAGAGGGCCAGATAGGCAAAATGAAAATGATCTTAATCTATCAAATGAAATGAAGAAATCTAGAACAAATAAATGTCATTGTGATTATTTTTATTAAGCTACAATTAAAAAAAACATAATTTTTTTTAAAGTTAATCTTAATTTCTAGATTAATAGAACTACAAAAAAATCTGAAGCCGACTAAAAAACACTAAAAACAGTAACACCATTTTTACACCAATAATGGAATAATGTCGTCTGTTAAAAATTTGGCAGCAGCCGACTTTACTCACTTCGCCTAACTTTCGATAATTTTTTCGTGAAAAAAAAATGACAAAAAGGTTAGGATATTAAAATTACTATGGATTTTTGTGAAACCACATTGAAACAAATTAAATTTTGTAAACATTGACCTTGATTTTCCCACATTAAAAAAAACACAGAAAAAGAGCGATAATGGAAAGAAAGGAAGCAGCAGAGCAGAAACATTTTGCAAGTTGCAAGATTTTCCATCTTGACGGTCGGTCGATGTCGGTGTCCGGTTCAGTTATTAACAAAAAAATATAGTCCATTTTTTTTTTTACAGAGTAATTAATTTTCATCTAATTTTATTGCTTTCATTTTCAGTTAGCAATGTTAGTAAATATAACTCACAACAAAAGCACACATTACAAGAAAACTAGTTTGTTTTAGTTAGTCTTTCTTTCCCTTAAACTTGGATTTTTAATCAAATCAACCAAACCATTAATGCATAATATTAACATGTCATTTATTTTCCATTTTCCATTCTCTCTTTCTTCTTTGGGTTTACTGTCTTTTTCATTTTATCAAGACAAAAACGAAGAAATCGGTATCTAAAAATGATGAATTTGATAAATTAATCTATTTAATTTAAATAATGACCGAAAAATGAATGAATGATATTGACAATATTGTTAATTAGGAAAAAAATTTAGTATGTACTTTCATAATTTATCTTTTTTTTTCTTTCGGTCAATATTTCTATAAAATTGATTAATTAAACTAAAAAGTGTGTCACAGTTCAGTTCATTCGTTGTTTTTAAATTTACGGCCGATTAAAAAAAAATACTTTCTTTTACTTTGAAATGAAGGATTACTGTAAAATTATTAATTACGCAGTAAAAAAAGTGGATTTGTTATACAAAGTGATTAAAAAATTAAACTATTTAGAAATACAAAAAATATATTTCTTTATAAAAAATGTTGGCACTGAATTGCTATGAAAACTGAAAAAATGTTTATTTGAGTGTTTTTGTTTTTTTTTCAATTTAAAAACCTATAATCCCAGAATATACGTTAAATTGGCAACAGAATAGTGAGCACTCTAAATTGTTTTTTAGGGGTTTTCGGTTGTGGTTGAGGTTGTTGCTCTGTGCTAAAAACGAATATATGACATTCAAATCTGTCGCAATTTTTCCGTTATGATTATATTAATCCGGTTTCTTGGGATTATTTTCTTATCTACGACAGTCAATTATTGGCTATCATTAAAGTGCATGAATTTTTGTCACAATTTATTTATTTATAAAGTTTTATCCCCTTTTTTTTTTCAAACGAAGAAACCGGATTAATATCATTAAAACGGAAAAATTGCAACGGATTTGGATGTCACATTACTTTGCACAGAAAGGAAAACCCCTAAAAACGAATTAAAGTGCCCGATTGTCAATTCATTTACCAAAAAAAGAAGCCTTGGAAAAAACAAAATAAAAACGATATTCCCTAAAATTAAAACAATTGAATTAAAAAATTAAAGTTCAAGCAAGACTTGTGATAACCATCTAAAATGTTTTTCATATATTTATTATATCATATTATAAAAAAATTTAATTAAAAATATTAAAAAGGAAAATTAAAATTCTTTTTAATTAAATTTGTCTGAATAATGATATTCTGCCTAAATATACTAAATTGAATGAAAAATATTAAAAAGGAAAATCAAAATTCTTTTTAATGAAACTTGTCTGAATATAAATGTTCTGTGCAATTTTAAAGCAGTTCTTTTTTCCTATCAGCTAGACCATCACTCAGTAATCTGACTTCGGAATTAAAGCTATTCTAATAAATGAATCTTCATTCAAAATACTTTTTGTTGGCGATGAAAAGAAATAGTAAAAAAAAACATTATTTAAGTAATTTATTTTCCTCTGTAGAAAAAGTAGAAACTTGGCAAAAAGTTTTAAAATATTTGCAAAATAAATGATAATGACGTTGTTGGTGAATCAAGTATTCAAAAAGTGGATTTGAAAATTGAAGCCTTCAGCCACGATGATGGATGGGCCGGGCCATGAGAAGCCTTTAAAATGGGATAAAAATCAAGAAATAAAAATCAAGAAATAAATATCACAAAGAAGATGTAAAACAGTTACATTTGCTGAAAAGTACGGTTCATGAACACTTCGTTTTCTAATGATGTTTTAGTCAACTATAAATAAAAAATCACTCAGACAACCTAATAAACATTTTTTTTTTTATAATTTTGGGAGTTATTCTATTTTTGTGAGACTCTACTAAATTTCCCTCTAATTCTGGGATGCCTATGTTTGCACATAATGACAATTTGATTTGCTCTCACTGATTTTGTAAAAAACAAAAAAATAGTAAAAAATGATTTAGATGAATTTGTTTGATAAAATGGATATTTTGGGCTACTTTGTTCGACTTGTAATATACTTTGTTGTTGTCCATTGTTATCATGAAATAAAGAGAACTGAAGGGAAGATTTTATCTACACGGATAAACTAGGGAAGTCAGTTTGGCCAAGTGGATAGGCAGTTGGTCTTCGGAATCGTAGTACGCGAGTTCGAATCCCAGTCATTCCGTTTGCGTTCATATTCTGGCTAATACCCGTAAGAAACGGTATGAATCCCCACATTCCCTCCAGCTATGGGTTAAATAGTGAATATTGTGTTATTCCAAAAAAACAAGTGTGTACAAAAACTAACGTTTACCAAAAATGATTGTTCTCGGCATTAAATGGCCTCAAATGGTTGATGTGCCGTAAAACACAAACAAACAAAGCAGGATAAACTGTGAGGTTAGAGATATTTGAAAGAGAAAGGGAAATAACAAGAATTAAGGGAGTAGGGAGAAAATGGAGTTAATAGAAAGAGAGAGATTAAAAAAGAGAAACAAGGGGAGAGAGAGAGAGAGAGAGAGAATGGTGAAAGGTGGAAATAAGAAAGAGGAAGAAGGAGAATAGAAAGAAAACAAACTTAAGAGAGAGAATGAAGGGGAGAAAATAAGTGGGTTTGGAAAGAAAGGGAGAGGAGAGGAGAGCAAGAAAAGGAGAAAGAGAAGGAAAAGAGAAGAAGAAAGAAAAGAATTATGATAAAAGGAAGAGAAGAAAAGATAATTGATTGAGAAATAAAGTGTTTGGCATAAAGAAAGAGAATGAAGACAAAGATTGAGAGAGAGAGAGAGAGAGAGAAAGAAAAAGAGAGTGATGAGATTGAAAGAAGAGACTGAGAGAGGGAGAGAGAGAGTAAATGAGATTGAAAGAAGAGAGAGAGAGAGTGAATGAGATTGCAAGAAGAGAGAGAGAGA
>JAYKTE010173782.1:0-12732 GCA_036873565.1 Xipholeptos notoides | reverse complement strand
AGAGAGAGAGAGAGAGAGAGAGAGAGAGAAAGAGAGGAGATAGAGAGTGACAGAAACGAAAAAGCCTTAAAATAGTTGAAAAGAGAGATAAGAAGGTGATTCTAAAGCATCAAGAGGCGTAGAGATTAAGAGCCAAATTAGAATATAAAGGGAAGTAAATAGAACGGAATTAAAGCCGTACCCTCATTTAGTGCAAGCAACATTAAGCCATTGGTTTTATCGATCAGTCTTCTGATTATCTGTATTGTACAAAACGTAGAAATAAAATCCCTCGTCTTCTGTACATGATCTGGAAAGAAAGATAAAGAACGAAGTAGATGGACAAGAATAGAAAGTAAGAGATTGGGAGAGTTTGGGTAGTCAGGCCATCATAGAAAGAAAGAGTGAGAGAGAGACGAGGGAGGAAGACAATAAAGCATGAGATATCGGTTCTTGATAAGGATTCGCGTCTGATCTCGCATTTGCAAGGCGGCCGCTTTGAACTTGTTTACAAGCCTTATTTTTGCTTACCACTTTGATCCTTCTGCCTTTTGCAACGGTCAGGCCGTCGGAGCTGTACGTCAAACCAGTATCTCATTCTGCTAAAAACTGGAATCAAACATCACACACACGAACGCACACAGATAAATATTAGCACGTAGATTCACTCAAAGAGACACACTGACATACATAGACACACAAACTTTCAGACGGACAAGCATATATGCACAATCACAGAGATATATTCAAGGTGCAGCATAAATAACATATTTTTTAAATTGCTCTGTATTATTAGAAATATATTACATTTGTACCGTTTTTTACAAATACATTATATAATGTAATCATTAATTTAGTTTGTTTCAGATAAAAGTTCAAAACGTGAACAATTAAACATAAGGTTTTTGTATACGAGAGCTACGTAAAAAGTAACAAGTCATCGAAAACAGACATCACATGAGTTATATCATATTTCACACTTAAATTTGTAAATGACAAACCATTTTAAATAAATTGACGAAAAAGTTATCTTATTTCCAATAAAATTTCATATTTCAGGATTATTTTTAAAATATCTGTTATTTCTACACCACACTGCACAATCATGCATATGCATGTATACACAAATGTGAACACATAGGGAGATGGACACGATGAGACATGACTCAAAGATAGACACAGAGGCACGAGGATGTATAGACACACGGTAGAGGAACGGAGATATGCGAATAAAGATGGACACAAAGAAAAAGATACAGCGATACATCGTGATAAACGGATACACCGAGAGAAATACAGACAAAAATACAGGAACGGAAGTAAATAGTGACATGCACATATCGTGACAGAGACTCAAAGACGTACATTTATAAAGAGACAGGTGTCCGCAGACACACAGGGCCATTCTTAGCCCTCCTCCCGAAGACCCTACAATTGTGGAGTGGGCATGCAACATCCCTAGGGGCCTCAAAACTCCTTGGCTTCACGGATCTATTTAAAAAAAAATAATTATTACGATTTTTATGTTGAAATGAATATCAATTAACCCGTCTTACTGTGTCTGTCTGTGTGTCTGTCTGTCTCTATCTCTCTCTGTGTCTATCTATATATGCAATTTTTTTAGTTTTATGGCACATCAAGCTTTTTCAGGTCATTCAATGCCATGAAAAAACATTTTTGAGAAATGTTCTTTTTGTCCAGGCGTAGTTTTTCGGATAACTATTTAATACTATTTAACACATAACTAGAGGGAATGTGGACATTCATACCAAGGGTATTAATCCAAATATGAACGTAAACAGAACGACTAGTATTACGATTCCGGAATCTATGTATCCACTGTCCCAATTGGACTTCCTCATAAATATATATAATAAAAAAATGTATGGGTGTGTGTTTGTATCCGTATGTATGTATGTAGTTCCGTGCTTAGCATCATTGCCTCCCCCCAACAGTATGCGCGTTGCGATGGAATTTGCATTTTGTGGGTAGAAGGGCCACAAGTCGCAATCTGTGGGGAGGGTTCAATGTTTATAAGCACGACACTGGATACATATACAAACACACTCCCATACATTTTTTATTATATGTATTTCACCAAATGGATTTTTATAATTTCTATAATATTAACAATCAAAAGGTCCTTTGGAAATCATAGGTACAGCGAGTCTGTTTTTATGTTCTGTTTTATTTTAGTTAATTACTGTTTGCTTCAAATTCTTGGATCCACAACTTATCAATTAAAAACGTTGTACTATCATGTCAACATATTGTTAGCCATCCAAGTTCCGACTCCACTACACATTAAGGTGGACCCTGGAGTAGATGTATTTTTGTCTAGGCAAGCCAATAGATAAACAAACGACTAGGGATTAAGTCATTTGCAGAATTACTGACGGGTCAAAAAAACAACCGAAAAAATAAAATAAAAAGATTGAATCTCTCGCTCAATAAAATATTCGTCTTTTGTGTATGTTTCGTGAGGAAGAAAGGTTTGGGCCCGATCGCAATGTCGGAAATAAGGAAATCAGACGTTTGTGGGGAAAGAATTGAGTTGGTGAATCTACTTCCAAACATGCCGTCTCTTAACAAAAACGTTAAAATTAGGAATGAATAATGAAGAAATTAAGTGAAATCATCGGAGAGAAAGGAAGAATTGTGCAGCTTCTTTTACCGATTTTTTCCTTAATTTTTCTTTTAATTTTTTACTTTCATGAAGTTCCCTGTCTTTCGACATTTCCTATGGCGTTACAGAGTAAGATGAGTTAAGAATTGATTGCTGATATTTCAATATCGGATTGCTTGCCAGTTTAATTTATTCAAGCAGACAAAATTTATTTATTTCTGAAATACATCCTGTATAAACATAATTAACTTCACACAACTAGCTAAACGTCGGTTCTACTGAATACTGTTTTATAATCGTTTATATATACATAAAGTGGCTCTTATCATAAAAAGTTATGTCAAAATATGTTTTCGGAATATTGTCATTATCTTTATAATTGTTATCTTCACAAATTTTAGACCAATGAATCCTTCGACTTTTTTCAGATGCTCAAACTTAAGGACCTTCATGTTGTAATCAGGAGCTTTCATATAACTTCGAATTTAACCCTTTTGTCAAATTACGGTGATAAACAAGTTCCGCTTCGTTAATAATGAATGAGTATTAGTGCTAAGTTTTGAAATGTAATATTTTTGCTTACGACATGAAAGTTCCCAAGAGTAATCGTCTGAAGAAGGCCAAACAAAGGTTAAGATAACAATAATAAAATGGGAACAATAGTCTCAGAATTAGTCGTTATCTGTTATAAGAACATAAATATGATATTGCATACAATTATAGTTCCATGCTCGACTTGATAATATAAAATTGTAGAAGAATATTTGCCGCTGGTGGCTTAATTTGAAACTATGTTGTCCTTGTCAAAAGACTATGTTTACTTTAGATTTTTTGGTGCTGATAGGTCTCGTCAACTCAATTGATCATCCCATCCAGGTAAAGGACAATGCTGAATATGATACCCAATTAAATACAAACCAAGGTGGACTAAGAGAGTAAAAAAAATTGAAAAAGAGCTAGGAGACTACTGTCCTGTCTCGGGATACACAATTTCCAACTGCACCCTTAATTTGTTATTGGATTTGAACTTTTCGTCCCTAAAGCTTCAAGTTAGGAAGGGGCGTTAGCTAAAATAATTTACTCAATTCAGAGTTATAGGTTATCTGAATGTGTTATATGACGTATAATTATTACCATCATTGCTAATATTCGAACGATATTTAGGACTATGTTAATGGTTTATATCCATGATTCCCAACCTAAGGTCACAAGGCCAAAATGAACCACAATTCAGTTCAGTTTAGCCAAAGTATTTTTTAAAGTTTAGTAAACGCTTGTTATATACAAAAAAAGCATTAGATGTGCAAGAAATTATATTTTTTAAGAAAATAAGATCTCAAAATGTTAACTGTATATATACTTTTTTGGATATACTTGTTTTGAAGGCAGTGTCAGGGACAAAGGTCTCACCAAATAAATGCATTTCTTATGAATTCTTATACTTATTCATATTTCCAAAAAAATATAACTATATTTTAGAGTTGAAGAATTGCTTCATCGAGTCTTATTTTTGTTCGTAAATAATTGTGGTTTTGAGATATAGTATGTATGTCAATATGACTCTATTGTTATTGAATAGGTATCTTTCGTACACCAGAAATATATTTTCCTATTATAATAATTTTATCAGCCACTAACAAATCTGTGTTCAAAGTGAACCATGAGCTGAAAAAGGTTGGGAACCACTGGTTCATATAATATTTAACTGACTGTTGTTCGAAATACCCAAGAATACTAAATATAGATTATCATATACGTGACCATATCCGAAATGATGTTAGTCTCTCCTCATAGATCACGTAAATGGTTTAGTATGTAGTCCCCAGTCGATGAGTTACAATAATATTTAATAAAAGCCACTAGGTACATCACCAGTTTAATTAACAATGTCTCCCACAGAAAAGGTCTAGTAAGCAATTTTAAGTATTAGGGTCAAACCTAGAGTAAGTTCATTTTGACGGTGAATTCAGAACAATCCACTAACCAGTTAAGGTAATAGAGTCTAACCTTAAATAAGTTCATTTAGCCAGTTTACGTAAATATGCTGCATCTAAAATAAGTCCAGTGAGTAAGTTTAAGTAATAAAGTCTAACCTAGATTAAGTCCATCTAGAAAGTTTATGTAAAATTGTCTTTCTCATGTCAATTTTAATAAGTCAGTTTAAATAATGGGGTCTAACTCAGAGAAAGGCCAATTAGCAAGTTTAAGTAAAAATGCCTCGCCCAAAGTGAACCCAGTTAACCATTTTCAGTAACACATGGCAAGTCTACAGGGCATAACCCAACTAACTTCCTGTTAGCTACTTTAGCTCATACATCAGTTATAACCGGAAGGTCTGTGTATCAATTCTACCAATCTGTCTCACCAGAGGAATATGACGCCAAATCTCGTTTACGCGTTGTGTCATAACACTATTTTCTCTTTACCCCGTCTTCCCAGAATGCCATTTTCTTCTGGCTCTCAGGAGAGTCGCGAGGTCACTCACCTCGCCTTCACTGCACGCTAATGTAATCTAAAATACTCATTAGCTACATCATTTTCGTCTGTTCCTCTAACAGCAGAGAAACACTTATTATGAGTCGCTGGAGACTGTCAACCAAGTCATTGTACTGCTTTGCTTTTATTCATCAATTTTTCCCATTTTGTCCTGAGTGGTGTGGATAATTGCATATTGGAAAGGAATTCGACTTTCTCTGCTTCTGATAACACACAATAATACTAACAAATCTGAGATAGAACACTCGTGCATAGATACACACAACCACTCAAACAAAAGAACACAAACACAGGGATATACACAGAGATAATAAAAACACACGAGATTATAACAAATGGATAAATCAAATAGAAAGTATATTGTTTTCTCTACTTTGAAATATGCAATATCATTATAGGTTTTGTCTAAAATATGCTAACAGCATTGCGCAAATATATTTATCATTAAAAATGTATATATAAAATCCAGAAACTTAGACATTACCAAATAACTGCATTCTGTTGATAGGCAAGAACAATAAATGAAAATAAAAAGGCAATGTATGCTATTGCATTCCATCTATAGTTTGTATTGCATTTTCTATCTTCATCGATGGAAAACAATGAGAAAAACATGGAAGAGAATCTATAGATAAATAATAGAATAGAAAATAGAAAAAAATAAAAATTCGATGAACAAATAATTATACTAAGAAATCAATCCAAAATACGCAATAAATAAATAAATAACGAAATAAATTTTAAAAATTACAAAATAAGAAACAATTTTACAAGAAAAATGATTCGTTAACAACAAAATGTAGGATTTTCTCTCCTTTCATCCGTGCGTTACAATTTTACTTTAAACAATTAAAATATATATATAAGATATTTTAGCACCTGGAAAGTGTATGTTTAATAACTTTCCTTAGAAAGTGTATGTTAAATAATTTATTGAACTATTTGACAGCAAATAAGTGTATGTATTTTGCCTTTAAAAGGGAAGTTTGATATCAAAACATAAAATTAATCTAATTCAAATATAATTTCAATTCAATAAATATAAGAGAGATGAGGATTATAGTTCGCGTAATATATATAATATTTATGTAAACATGTAGTTTATTGCTAAAGTGTTCGGCAATCTTCAGAAAAGCTCTTTTCATCATTCACTGAAGCTTCAGTTTGGAAAGAAAATTGATCATTCTATAAGAAACATTTGGCAAGACTCAATTTTATTGCCCTTTATCATTTTTAGTTCACTGAAAGAATGTAACGAAAATTAAAAAAAACATTTTTCTTTTGAAAGATAAAATGTAATAATTTGCTTTATTTATTCTGTTTCATTATTCAATATGTTTGGTATTTATCAAAACAAATATATTGTGTTGAAAATGTTTTTGCTAAAGAGAACAATTTTCCTCCGACATCAGTGTCCCGGTGAATGATGAAAAGAGCGTTTCCTAAGACCGTCGAAAAGTATGGCAATAAACTACAGGTATTCCACACATTTAATTCATTGGGGTGGCAATATAAATGCAGTTTGCTAAAATAATTTACGGCTTTTAAAAATTACAGCAATTTTCTAAGAAAGAACAATTTTTGAATTACGAAAAACTCAGATAAAAATGAGCACAAAAGCAGCATCAAAGAACCCTCGAGGAAGGTCGGGCGATACTGCTAGTAAATATAAGCTCAAACATATAGGCAATGCTTTAAAAAGTTTGGTGAGTGAACAAGCATACCATTGGCAATTCGAAATAAATCTTTTATGAATATCATTATTCAATGGAATCAAAAGTGCTAGTTTCTTTTTACTAATATTTGACTATTGGGATATTTTACGAACACGTAAACGTAGCTATAACTCATTTGAATTATTTAGTCAGATAACTTAAAATAAGTATAAGGATTCTAAAAGTAATAATCGGACTATTCTCATCATCCATTATGTTCTCTCTTTTACAGCTATTATTATCATGAGAATATTATGAATTAGGAGAATAGTCTGATTAGTACTTTTAAAATTCATCATACATCATCTAAAGAATTTGCCCCCCCCAAAAAAAAATCTATTCAGTAATCTCTTTTGAGAAAACATAAAGCTCTGGGCAGATAACCAAGCTCTCTACTTTTACATTGAGAAGGAATGCATTTTCTAGGTAGCGGGTCTTCCGATGAAGAGAGAGAGAGAGAGAGAGAGAGATAGAGAGAGAGAGAGATAGAGAGTGAGAGAGAGAGAGATAGAGAACAGGCAGGCAAGCAGACAGATAGACAGACAGACAGACAGAGACAGAAAGAAGGGCAAGGAAAGCGAGAGAGTATAGACTCTCGTTTTAAGAACTGACCCGACAATTTTGGATACCTATGGATGATACTACGATATTAGCCAAACAAAGAACTTTATTTAACTTCTGATGACAAAGATATGGGTGATGCATTCATTTCCAGTAAGACAAATAAAAAGGTGAAACAACTTGTGGATAATATTGAAAGAGGCTGAGAAACACAATGTTTTCTTTAAATGAAAACTTCGTACAAAACTGATTGAATATTACAGAAAACATTCCAGTGAACATTGCAAAAAATGAAAACGGCAAATTAGTTTTATTAATTTCAATTAATATGTTCGTTGTTCATGTTTTGTATTCATTAATTACTGATTCTGTGGTTCCACACTTTATTGCTAGCTTCAAATCTGTTCCTCAACTTCTTTTTCAGTAGAGTCAAATTTATCAAGTGGAATGTTCGAAACCAACCAAAACTCTTTCAGTGACCACCTAGTGGGTCATGACCCATAGGTTAAGAAACATTGATTTAGTATGCCAGTTCCTATTTTGATGGTCAATGGAAATTGATTTTACAAATATGCACAAATTTTCAAATTTGTATAACTAAAAGATACCTAGAAATCAATGGCTATTAGTGATTGTCTTTTTAAAATCGTAAGGCGAACGGATTATACAAGATTAAGGTGAACAGATTATACAAGATTAAGCTTTTAAGGTCTCGAATTTAGGTAATCTATTATTTCGAGTCGTATTGTACCAATACCCTGTTAAGTGGTAGCAGTTATAATCCCTCACGGATGAATACTGTTTTTTTCTTGGTATGTTTGATGGTGTATCGGTCTTCTTTGATCCTTTTTATACCGAAATTGGTTCATCGTCCATTTAAATGTCTTTTTAAATGAATGGTAAATGTTCTGGACTTCATGAGATATTCATTACAGCGAATCAATTCACAGAAATATTGGGTTATGTTGAAAGACAATACTTTTATGAATCAAATTTAAATCAGTATTTCGAAGTGGATTGTCTGAATATATTAGATGAGTCTTGGTTATTATCTTTATCAGGTTATTCAGACCTCAACTCTGATATTCAGTGTTATACTACCAGCATTTCG
Source organism: Xipholeptos notoides (assembly GCA_036873565.1). NCBI lineage: Eukaryota > Metazoa > Mollusca > Cephalopoda > Idiosepiidae > Xipholeptos > Xipholeptos notoides. The sequence goes on along the minus strand of JAYKTE010173782.1, from coordinate 4,244 downwards.
GCCAAGGTGTCCTTTGGCCTTCTTACTTATTACACAAAATCGTAAACCTTGAATTCGGGAGCCCTCTTCGTCGTAGTGATCCTAGTAGTAATTGTGAGCCTTCTTACAAGACGCATGGCGTAGTGATCCTAGTCGAGTTCATAAACCTTCTCACGAGACACACGGTGGAGTGGTCCTAGTCGGATTCGGAAGCCTTCTCACGAGATACATGGAAAGTTTTGAGTGAAATTCATCTGGAAGTTATAGATTGAATCTTGACTAGGAAATCCTCACATAAGTTGACATAGTACCTGGTATTGCTTACGAAATGTGGGCAGTCAGCAGATGCAGATAACGTGGTATGTTCGCTTCTCAAATAAAAATAGTATTTCAAAAGTTGATATGATTCATGCCCAAACCCATGGATGGAATTTAATACTATGTCCTGTGGGTATTTTGAGGGACTTTTACCTTCTGAAGTAACACAGCTGGCTTACTCTATAGCATTCCCAAACAAGACACGTCCTGGATCAGTAGTTGCTATTATTAAAATTGGAAATTTCATCGAAAGTAAAATGATCTAAATTATAAACTATCAATATAATAAACAAATCAGATTCGTCAAAAAAGGTATTCGACATTTGGTTATAAAATCATTATTTTGTGTTCTGATGAGGAGTCAAGCATTAATTAGTACGACCACGTATAATTGGATATAACGATCACCTATACATTTTAACCAATTATCGTGAAAGATGTTTTACAAACAACACAACTTTGTTTATTGTGGCAAAACTTCCATCTATATAGATCGATGATCACTTTGGCTTAGTGTTATGCTATAAAACATTTATGATAGACTAATTATTTAATTGTATTACACTAATTGATATTAAAAGTCATCTACTGGTAAAGTAGACCAATTTGAAAATTTCCTAGTATACTATGTTGACCATGTTCAGTATATAGTCTACGTAAAGAAACTACTTATTTTAATGAAATCATAACCACCTATATTTTTTATAATATTACAAACAGAATAGCTATTGTATTGTAAAACATATTTAATCAGAAATATTATTATTGTTATTATCATTATTTATTTATTTAAATAGTTATTTGTATTCAAATTAAATTATAAATATATGATTCAACACAAAATCGTGTATAACTTTTAATATAGTGCCAGACAGCTGTTTCGATCTTTCGGTTGTTAACAGGGACACGCAATGTTGTTACCATTCCAAATACCAAGTAGGATTCGAAACTGCAGACCACTCTTATGAAACAAGCACCTTAATTACTAGCCCACAGAACATGTATTCGTTGATATTGCCTATTTTTACGGTTTTATTCTTAATTGTAACTGTATTGTTCTTAAAATTAGCTGATTTTTTTTCCATCTATATATAAGGTCAGATAATTATGTTCACTACCGTCAATAAACTCGATTTGTTCATGGAATTAAAACCTCTCATGAAAAACTGCTACTATATTATGTTGATCACATGCAATTTCTACTGTCCATAAAATTAAGTGCTTTCCACCAAAGAAAAAAAAAGAACATGACGTCTTCCCATATCAATTATTGGAGATAACCTAAAATATCAGTTTTCAAATTAATTGATTAAGTATAACCCAGCTAAATATTTTTTTCCTGAACTCTCCGGATTTAAATGTCAATTTTCTTTTTAAGTTTCATTTCACTCAATCGCGGCGTGAATCACGCTTAGTCGGAAGAATAATCTACATCCTGATTCGCAAATATTTTTGTACATTGAATTTCAACTGACAAAAATTATGTGGGCAATTAAACCGGAAGATGGAGTAATTTCGAAACAGAAACTTGAATGATTTTTACTTATTCATTAACGTTCGTTTACTTCTGTAAAAACATTACTTTTCATGCTGCCTATCCCATGTTAACTTGATCAGAATATCGAGTTTTTATAAGCTTGCATTTATTAACGTAAGGGATTTTAAAAAATAGGATAAAATCTTAATTCAAAATGAAACATTTAATGAGAAACTTAAACAACATAAAAAAAATATTAACGAGAAATATTTTCCAACAAAGAAATAAATAATTTCAACTTTGAATTTATTGATACGTAGTTTTTATGTTTTCTTTTTGACAAAAATTAAATCTATGTATTTTTGTCTAATATTTTTTGCATATTTTTTAATTTATTGTGTCTGGATTAACGATGAAAGACCAAGATTTGCACCTTTTCGACTTGTTGCCGGGCGTTTGTGTTTTATTAATTCAAATGTGTATACACTTAGAGAGGAAAAAAGGCAAACAAATGTCTCATGATTTTTATACACGATGATTTTCTGAAATAAATTACAGCCAGCGCTTTAACAATCCATTAAAAGTGATTTCCAATGATAATACGGCCTATATATTTTAAGTCTAGTTCATCTAGATTATACATTAACATATCGGGAGCCTCTTTTCTATTCAATTAAACACTCTGTACATGGAACACTAACAATTTTTGACAAAGTATAATTTGAATATGGGCATTATAGTTCAAAAACGAATTCACTGAAAAGTCTGTTTACCCGTGACCCACATAGATGTTTGAATTTTTATCTTCATAATCATTTTCATGTTTTCTTAATTCTACATCTATACGACAATTTGTCATTTAACTTGTCCAATGATATTTATGTTTTCTCTGCTACTTTCTTTCTTTCTCTGTCTATTTTAATTCTCTATTGTTTTATACACATATCTATCTTTTATACTCACTATCAGCGTTTACTCTTTCACTAGACAGTGCACTAGTCACTAGATACTCATTTTATTCGCCTCTACCTCATAGCAAAACACTTTCATTATTTTTCCTGCATTATCTTTTAGCCCTCCATTCCAGTCGACTCCATCATCCCGATAAAACCCGCTTTAATTTCATTAAACATCAAGTAACGTTTGGTTGTGAAGCTGATGTCTGTCCCTCACTCACCCAAACCGACCGACCGACCAAACGACCGTTCGTTCGGCAGTTCTCCCCCAAGCCTAGAAAATCCCAACCCTATCACTCTGAACCATCTAGTCTTTATTTTCCTACTTTGCCACACCCTTTTCGTTCTCACCATTAATACAAGACTCATCGAATTCATACCGTCTCTCCCAATAAGTTTGCCTTCTGCAACTCTCTCGCTGTCTCTACTCTTTCTGATCCTACCCCTCCCAGGTCAGCCTCGCTCTTTTTTCTTCCTTTACTCTCCATCAACCCACCGTTATGTCTGCTGACCCTTACGGGTCTTAGCTCAGTCTTAGTTCAGGATTATGAGTTTAGTTCTCCCCAGTGAAATAAACGTGTGGAAGCCTTTCTCTCCAGCACATGTGTGGGTTAGGCTCTTTCTATGAATATTAAAAGTGTGTATCCATTAGACTGAGGCCCCGAATGTGAAATGATATTATCAGTAAATGTGTTTGGCCCGGCGTACCACTGTCTGCGATAAGCAAGATGTGAAAGCTAAGTGGTTACATCTCAAATGGAAAAAAGCTCGTAGTTCAATAGATAATTAATCTATTTTGTACAAACATTTTTAACCCTCTATATTTCACAAAACTGCTTTCAAAAGAAAAAAATGACACCCAGAACTGTCGTTGAAAACACTTTTATGTTGAAAACAAATAAAAAACAACAAAAAACGTTAACAAGAGTCGTATCTCGAGGTTCCTTATAAACTAAGATGGCAGATAGAAATTTCAAACAAATATATATACCATGCTTTCTAGCAAGAAGTTCCGGATATAACTGAGTGAAGAAAGTAAATTAAACAAAAGAATACCATAATCCAAAGCCGATTGTAGGTTTCCATATATATACATAGCGAATATATATAGTGAATACATATTTCAAAATAAATATAAGAGCCGTAGCTAAAAGCCGTTCTCATATCTTGGAGTGACGAAGGCAAAATTAAAAAAAAATAAATACACCCAGAGCTGATAGAAGCTGTTCATATACCCGAGTAACGAAGACAAAATTTAAAAGAAATAAATGTTTTCAGAGTTGCAGCTTGAAACTTTTCATATACCTGCGTGGCGAAGGCAAAAGTAAAAGAAATAGATATACCCAGAGAATAACTAAAGTCTTTTCATATACACAATTGGTATGAACAACACAGATGATTATTACTTTTGTAAATGAAAAAAGACGAGTAAAATCAATTAAAACTATTGAAAATGCTAATTCAAATAACACAAGTAAATATATTATATATATATGCCTATTTTCATACACACA
>JAYKTE010173671.1:0-12732 GCA_036873565.1 Xipholeptos notoides | reverse complement strand
TTTCCGGTGGCCTTTTTTCCTAGTTAGCAAAATTTGGCCTTTTTACCGGTGGCCTTTTTTCCGGTGGCCTTTTTACCTAAAATCAAAAATACCGTCATGTGTGTTTGTTTTTTTGTCTCTTCTCTCTCTGTATTTATCATTTCACCCTCTAAAGATTAACGGTTAAAACAAAAACATAGCTTGAACCGGGACTCAAATCTTAGACCGTACACCGTCACCAGCAGTAGTTAGCGTACGCTACTAGCGTTATTCTTATCTTACAATTATAATGCTTGCTCTGCCAACTGAGCCATTAGTGCTAAGTGATGGAACATAATTTTCTTTAATTTTTTATCTTTAAACATCAAAACTTGGGCATGCAAACTAGAATTTTTAAATAAGTGAGTGGAAGAGTATTTGAAATCGTCTAGTTTGTAATTAATTGTATGTGAAAAAAAGAGTGCAATTTAAAGGTAAAATCCATTAAATTATGTTTAAAACCCGGTGTTATTAATGGGCATCGCATACACTAATAGAATTATAAAAATAATCTTATACTTCATCAATTTTTAATAGTATTTTTCAAGTAATATTTAACCTTTAAATTGGAAACCTTGCATTAAAAGCTAATAACGTACAATATTAATTCAAGTAAGGTGGGTTCAGCATCAGCAACCAGTAACACCACACACCACACACCAGTGAGTGCACCCACCGGCATCGCACAAGTGGTGGTGTGGTGCACCACACCAGTGACCACAACCACCAGTCACCATGACACCCCAGTAGTACACACACACCACCAGTGACACCACTGTTTATTTAATTTCAGTAACCCCTCCCCTCTAAACATGAATTTTAAATTGCTTTTGTCTTGTTTATATATGTAAGAAGTTATTTCAGGTTTGTACGATAAAAAAATAATTTAGGATTATTTTCCAGTGATTAATGTTCCTTGGTTTCGATTTTTAATTATTTAAATTATATAGTACCTCTAATTCGTTATCTTTTCAGTAAATTGGTCACTGAATTGGAATTCATCGTCCACTGGCTGTAAACGAGTGGTAACCAGTGAAGTGAACCACTCGTTTACAGCCGTCTCTCTTCCTTCACACATACAAAAACACTGGTGTTTTATGAACTGTATTAAAATAGAATCAAAATTAAGCAAGCACTACTAGATTTTCTTTTTAATTGGATATTAAGGAAATTACAAGGCATAAGACAATAAATATTTTCCATTGCCAACTTACATTCTTTTAACATTTTTTAATCAACTGAAAGGGAAAATGAAATGACGTTTGAAAGAGAAAAAAAATAAAGAACTTGGGATTTTATTTTTACTTCATTCATTATTGAATAAGTCCAGACTTCCGTAGTAAGGTATCGAATTCTGGAAAAAGGTTTATATATATATATAAAACTAATTAAAACTAACCTATATATATATATATATATATATAGGAACAAAATACTTGATTGTAGAGAAAATAAATCGCTTTTTGTTTAAAACTGCGATTTTTACCAAATGAAAAAATCCGCGCCAAAAATAAATATAAACCGGTGTCTGTCACGTGACACCGGTTTAACAAAATGTCCGACAGCGAGGAAAGCACGTTGTCTGTATCTAAACGCGCGCGATTATCTATGTCTCAAGATGGCTCAGGTGATGACATTGTACGTATACTTTGTTATACTGACGTGCAAGAAAGAAATTGGTTTTGTAGAAATTGCGATGATATTTCATTCTTAAAAAAAAAAAAGCATGCTTTTTTTTTCCTTTGTGTCTTTATATTTTCGCCATCTTCCTCTCCTTCGAAGATGAAAAAAAAAAAAACAACAAACATATCTTGTTTTTTACGGGTTTGTGTGTTATTTTCAAAATCTATTTCCTTATCATTAAAATAATGGGATTTTTTTATCAACCCAAAAGAGAACAAAACAAACATTTATAATAAAATACCAATTTCTTTATTGTTGCGTTACTTTTTGTGCACACACCACAAAAATAAGAAATAGTATCAACGCAACCGGGTATTCACATCATTATTTATGTTTTATTAATTTGCATTATCATTAACCATTCTTTTTTGCTAATTTGAAAAAGCAAAGAAAAAATTCTGTGTTTACTAAAACCACTTAACTTAGATTTTGTCAGGATCATTTTGTACCGATAATTATCGTTATTGAATAAAAAGAAAAAAAGGGGGAGAGGTCTTTAAAATAAATATTTCAATTTAATTGTTGTAATTTTGTGTGTATTTATTATTTTTGAATACAATACTGTTGCTTTTCCGCGAAGAACTTTGTTCTGTAGTAGTAGTCTCTCCTGAGTGAGTGTTGCCTGGGCCTGGTTGCACACTTTCTTTCCTTCTTCACTTAATGCGGTGTAATCCAGGAAATTTTTTACGTTTCAATAGTGTAAATAGGAAAATAACAAAATCGTTTTTAACCCTTTAGGTCCTAAAGGGCCGATATATCGGCCCTGGTGACCTAGGGCAAAATACGACACAGCCGATATTTCGGCCCTCCATGGTCTTTTTAAAGAACTTCTCTGGTTGGCTAGTTAGTAATTTTGCTTAGGCAGGCAGCGTCATAATAATTTTCAGGAATTGTATACTTATTAATTGAAATAGAATAAAAGTTCGATTTAATTTTTTGCTTTTGTCTTTCTTAAAATCACGATATGAAAATTTTCCGAAAATCTTTCTTTATAAAGTTTTCACTTTTTTTTTTTTTTTTCATTCAATTCGAAAGTAAATACACCCGGAGCAAATTGTTGAAATTTTTTGTCGGGTGCACACTGCACACACACCACACTCACACACACACAGCAGCATGTATTTATATTGCATGTTTTTTTTACCCTGCCCCTGCCCGTGCTTGCTTGTTCGTGTGTCTGTTCCAGGGCTCGACTAAAAATAAGTTTTGTAAAGTCTTTGTGTTCAAAAGTCAATCAGAAATAATTATCTTAATTAAATAAATCTGGCTAAAGCAAACTTGTTGGTATTATTTGTTTTAAAATGTTTAAGCTATAGAATAATGATTATTTGTTTCCTTGTCTGAGTGGATACCAGTAAGTGTAAGTAAGTAGTAGTCTTGTGTCCACTTATACCACAAGTGACATTACATGCTAGCAACAGTACTGGAGCTAGAGCACTAGCAGTCAGTGCTAGTGACTCTAGCACTCCCTATCACTTTATGTCATGTCCACTCCATTCCACACACCACCAAACACTCCTGAATTGCTTGACAAGGAGGAAATCATTTTTATATTACTCAATATGAAAATCTGATTGCTCTTAAATATGAATTAAATAAAAATCAGAAAAATTATAGGTGTTTTGTACGTTATGATTTTGATTTACAGAAAGTAATTTGAGAAAATTTTTATATAATTTGTTCAAAGTTTTATCTACTTTTTTGTTAAGAAGTATTTTTATTTTCAATTCTAATGATCCAAACTTTTGATACTTTCTTTCAGACATGCATTTTTTATTGGTGTACATTCATTACTATAATTATGCATATATCATGCATATAATTAGTATTCAGTCAGTTCTGATTGTCTTAAGCAGAATTAATTTTTTTAATTCATTTCATTTTCAGTGCTTCCACTGCTTCTTCTTAATATTAATTGATTTTTTTATTCATGCATAGCATGGGCTGGTTTATTATTTACTAAACTTAATATAAAAAGTATTTACACATATATGCTAAAATTATCTTTAATTCTTACAGAAATTTGTCTATATAAATTCACCTACACTGTCAATAGAAATAGTAAATAAAATAAATGCATGTATATTAGGTCAATTTCCAAAAGCCTGGAGTGTGTGTGGGGGGTTGTATTTGATACCTGAACCGCCGGAACCGGTCCTACTTACTGTCCTTTCTCTTTGGAGACCAAATTGCCTGTGCTGAAATTTACCTAAAAGAAATTTGATTTAAAAATAACATATTGGCAAAAAAGTTGCTAAAATAGCCATTGTGTGTGTTATAAAGCAGAAAAATGAAAAGTTGGATAGTTTGTAGAAATATATTTTCATTTGTAGTGTAATGTACAGTTGTTGCCATATTTCAAAACTATACAATTGTTTAAAAGTCATGCATGACATCTGCAGGCTGGCAAGTAGTAGTGCTGTCTGCATTGATTAAGTAGATGAGATTGGCTATAAAAGCAAGACATTTAAAGTACAGGTAGGTAAGTCATTAAATGGTTTCAAGAGACACGCATCAGTTGAATTTGCTTATATGTAGGCTAGGTAGCCATTTCCCAATACTGTATTTTACTCATGAATGCATGTTTGATAAAAAACATGTTTATATATTCCTTTTTTAAAAAGAACACCTGGTGTTCCTTGATGTTTTTATTGATATATATATTTGGTTTTATGTGAATCCAATATTTTTTGACCAGCGTAAAGTGAAGTAAAATGAATTAACTTAAATTTTATTTTTACATCTATTATTTTTGAAAACAACAAAGGTTGAAATGATTTAGGCTGAGGTGTGCCTGTATTAGGTTTCAACTTTGAAGTTATCTAAAATAATTTCTTCTTTTATGTTTTTCATACTTTTATCTGAATTTATTTAGTGAATCGTTTGAACAAGAACAGATTTTAATATTTCACCCCTCCTCTTCTACATTGCTCTAGATAGGATCAGAGGCTAGTGGGGACCAGAGCAGGGATCATACAAGCAGTAATGTGAGTAAGAAGAACAACATATAGAAATTCAAATGCAATTTTTTAGGGAAATACCTGTGGCGCAATTCATAAATGCTTGGATTTTGGAATTGTAATATGCAAGTTCAAATCCCGGACACTGTTGCATTCACATACGGTCTAACATTTGGGAAAGGTATGAATACCCTTATCCCTTACAGTTATGAGTTGAATAGTTCAACTAGTGTTATTCCAAGATGTTGATTTAGGAAAGATATGTATTGACAATTGAATTATGAAAGATATCGATTTGCCATTAAAAACAGCAATCTAAATAGTTTATAAGTAAAAGCACAACAATAATGAATGGAATAGATTAGTAAAGAAATTAAAAATAAAATATTCAAGGTTATTGTAAGCCTTTTGAGAGATTGAGAATGATGGGAACCACGTTAAAAAGTACAAATGGGTTAGAATATAGATAATTTAATAACTTTATTATAGAATAATTTATAGATAATTTTGATAGATTAACAGAATGATGGAAATCCTGTTATGAAGAGTACAAATGGGTTTGAATTGACCCAAATAACTTCAAATTTTGGATGATAAAACCTTACAATTTGCTTTATCCCCTTTGGCTAATCTCCGGAAAAAAGACCAACTGAGCAAAAGTACTTTTTTAAATATTGTAATATTTTTCATATTAAGTATGTAAAACCACACTCGTATTCGATTAAATTGCTTTGTCAAAATTTGAATGTCCTGTAGTTTTGTTTTTTTGATTTTGATTTGAGTAACAAACATTTTTATTTGTATAGATTGTGTTGTTATTAAATTCTCATGTGCAACATGCTCTTGGGTTTATGCCATTCAGGAGAGTATTGGTATTCGTTTGATTTTTTCTTCTAAGTGTAGGCTACTTAATGAAAAATCTAGACCTTTGGGTCTGCAGCCTACTTGGAGTAGTTATATGCTACAAACTGTTATTTTTAATTTGGACCCGTTTTCTTTATTTAAGTTAATTTAGAACCTAGACCCTTTGTGTCACCTATGCCCTAAATAAGTAGTAGAAATCCTAAAAAGTGTGTGACTGTCTGGTTTGCTTTCATGCAGATGAATTTTATTATTTCCTTGAGTTTAAATATTTTGATATTTATAAAGAAAAAAAAAAATTTTTTTTAAAATATATTTTTTAAAGTTAACAAAGAAATCTAATAGTTTTCTGGAAAACCCAACTTTTTGCATTAATCATTATTTGAAAAAATTCTGTTTATTGTTTGTCTTAATTAGGATGACATGTCAAGTACAACAAGTGCAACTATAGAAGATAATCTTCGCAGTGAAACACCGCCACAGAATAACACCCGCAGATATGGGAGAGGCAAAAACCGTTTTCGAAAATCCAAATTGCAGTACAAGTGTGTTAACTATCTTAAAGTAAGATTTTCATACTTATGTTAATTTTTATTTTTTTAATAAAAATAGTCTCTTATCATTTTACAAAAATCTAAATTTGCTTCTTTGTATAAAACCATCCATCCAGTTCTGGTTTCACATTTCCTGTTTAAAAATTTGTCTATTTACCTATTTTTTCTTATAATAAAACAAAGAGGAAATTGTAAACAAAGAAAGAAAAACAGCTGATATGTGCATTGTTTCCAAACGAATTATTTTGGTCTAAATAGTGAGACAAAAACAATATAGTGTAAATTTTCAAATCCATAAATTTTCCCAGATTTGTTTTTAATTTAAATTTTGTCAAGGAAACTTTCAAAATTTGAAGTTCTTTGTATAATGTTGAAAAAACTTAAATTCTTCCTGGATTTGTTTTTACTTCAACATATATGATAAATTTAAATTAAAAACATTTTTTTGAATATTTTTATTTTCTTCTTTTTACTTGCAATAGAATTCCACACATCCATCCACAATCAGAATTTACTAAAAGAATAGAAAATACCATATTAAAATAAATAGTAAAATCAGCAAATAAATTTTTTTTTGTGTGATGAATACACAATTTAACAATTTCTTACTGGCCTCTTTGTGTAGTTGCAGTTGTGCACGTAACATTTTGTTTGTTTTTATTTTCAGTTTTTTCAGAATTATTAAAAATTTTCTTATGATTTCTTATCATTTTTTCTGAATTAAATTTAAAGAAATGAATTATTAATCAATTCACTTTCCTACTTTAAAATGACTTCTTCCAAATTTTTTTGAATTGTTAATGATTTTCTAAATTTTTCTAACTTTAAAATAATTCAAAATAAGTTTCAATTTCAATAGCCAATCAAATTGCATTAGAACAGGTGGTGTATCACAAAACTGTCCCTTTCTTTTACTCTTCCAATGGAAAACAGGGGATTACCTAAACTGAAAGAAAGCCTATTTTTCTTCATCAAAATTTTGTCAACAAATTAAATTAACAAAATTAAATCTGTATTTGACCCAATGGGTCATGAGTGTTCTAGTATTTTAATGTTTTTGGATGATGGCAAAACAACTTATTTTGAAACTGCTACTCACCATTACAATTTAAGAAACTTTGGTTAGGACTCATTAAATTTTATAGTGGCTTATTTAAATAAAATCTGTGGATCGACTGACTCACTAAAGATGATCAAAAGAATACAAGTCAGTGATCTAGGATCATAAAACTCTAAGAGTTTTGGTTTTCTGAATTTTGTTCATAACTTTTCGTCAGGATTTGAATGACTGATACCAATTTTCTTTTTATTCATAAATATTTACCATTCCCTATTTCAAGTAATAATTTTTAAAAAGTTTGGTGGGAAGAGTTTTGGCTTTTTTGTATCATTCATTATGATTTTACAAAGATTTCTATAGAAAACGGAAATTCTCTCTCATGAAAAAAGGGATGTTCGTTTGTATGATTCTATACTGTCATTGGTCTTATTCATTTCTTTCTTTTTTTCCTCTTTATTAATACATTTTTGTACAATTACTTAATGTAGAAAATGGTTTATTTCATTTTCTTATTTGAAATTTGATTTTTTTTCTATAAGGAGGATCATGCTCAGCCGATATTTGGCGTTCAAGTGAATCACAATAACAAAGAAGGTGATAGCATAATCTTTGCCACTGTTGGTAGTAACCGGGTAAGTCGTTTTTGAGATTCAAGTATTCACCCAATTTGCTACTGAATCAGAATTATACAGGGTTCTCTTGTTATAATTTATCATGCTTGAAATAAACCACATTGCATTCAAGCCATGAATTACACATGGATAACAATCCACAAAATTTGAAAGATTTATTACAAGGGTTGTTCCAAAAGTAATGCCGCCTATGTTTTTTATTCTGCCCAAATTTCTGGGAAAGGTATGAAATCCCTTATTCCTTTTAATCATATATCACAGTGAAGGGTAACACTGATTAAAAAAAAAAAGCCCAGGTATATAATGAAAACAAAACTCCATAACATTGTGCCTAACTTGGGTTGGTGCTCAACCAAGTAGATATATCCTTTTAGTCATGTATTAAATTATGTAACTACTTTTCTGACAAATTGATTATGAAAGAAAGACAATTTTATAAGAACCTTATCTCTATATAGAGTTATTGAAAAGGTTGATATGTTGTTAAGAAATAAAACTAAAATAACAGCTTCAGATAACAAACAAACATTATGGAAACACTATGATGGTCATTATTCCAATTTCTGTTTATCTTTTTCCATGAAAAAATCTGAAATCAATTATATATTAATATTTCTGTTACGATTTAATAAAAGGGTTATTTGTAGAATTAAAAAAAAAATGTATATCCTATTGCACATAAAATAGTTGTTTCACAAAAAAAGAATGATTTTTTTATCATTTATGTATTTTTTACTTTGAAAAATTATGTTTACAAATCTTGTATATTCCATATCTATTTAACATAAACTGTTCGTTCTTTTTTTTTTGCAGTCCTAAGAATAAATTAAAATATTCAACCTTTGGGTAAATCTTTTTCTTACTTTTTTCATATAGGTAGCTGTTTATGAATGCCAAGAAAATGGTAAAATCAAATTGCTCCAGGCTTATGCTGATCCATCTGTATCCTTTACTAACAGACCTACTTGACTTTGCCCAGGTACTGGTTACTTTCATGAGTTTACACTTTTGTCTAACTCACTTAAAAAATGAAAAGGCATTATGGTAACATATTTGATAGTTAATTTCTGTCAATTTTAAATATGCAGAATTAGTTGATAACTACATACTTTCACTTTAACAATTAGCTTTTGAATGACTTGTACAAATTTTAAAAGTTCATTTGGGCTTGGAATTTTTTTCACACTTACCCTACAAATGTCTACAAGTAGCCTACCATGAAAGTTTTTTTTTCTTCAAAGAATACTAATTCTAAATAAAATACTGCTGTTCAACTTGATAATGCTGTTTTCTAATTTATGGTGATATTTCTTACACTAGAATTGCAAAAAAATTTTTTTTTTTTGCTAAGTAGACATTAAAAATATAGTAGTTACTCAATGAATTTGCTTTGTGAAAAAACAAGGTTTAATCCAAATCAGATGTTATTGGAAGACTTATAAAAAAAAAATGCACAGACACACATTTTTGATTTTATATAATTCATTAAAAACCATTTACTACTACTTTTGTGGTAGTTATAATTTTTGAAGTTTAGAAATGTTCTCTATGATTTTATTATTTTTCTACTTCAATCAGTCTTACTATTTAAATATAGAGTTTTAGATATTTTTTTTCCATTATCACAATATAACATAAATTGGTAGTAAATGGAGTTATGCGAAATAAAGATACTATTATTCACCACTAATTTTGTCTTCATTTGTATTAAGTACTATTTGTGAATGGGAACTGCTTTGGATATTAATGACATTTTTTCTGATTTATAATATTTTCCCCAAAATTTATACTGTATGTATCACCAAATAAGCTAATTTTTTATTCCAATTTTAGCTCTTAAATTCTTACCTTTTGAAAATAAACTTAAAGGCTTATTGTGCGAAAATACCTAAGCTGCATATTGCCACAAATAAACTATACTTAACATTTAGAATAAATATTTTAAATGAATTCAATATATTATTACTTAATGTGTAATTTGTCTTGTTTTTTCCATTCAATAACCAATCAATTAGTTATTGCCAATCATGCTAGGTTTGAATCCTGTTTTTATTGGAATTAGAAGTAAAAAAAACCCAGTACATGTGAAAATTCAATATCTTAAGCCAGAATATTAACCTGGACTTAACCAATATATATAGTGTATATTTGATTGCTGAATTCATAATGATATGGAGATATTTACCTATTGAAATGATAGTCATACTTGGAGTAATTGGTCCTTAGTTTATCTTAAGACTGATGAAAACTTTTATTGTTGTGCCTGGACTTTTGATGATGTCACTGGGCAACCTCTGTTGGCTACAGCAGGTATGAGAGGAATTATCCGGATAATCAGCCCTGTTACAATGCAATGTATCAAGGTAAGCCAGAAAATCTCTTACGTACAAATTCTGAGTCTGAATAATAGTTTGATATTTTAGATTTTATTTATTAATAGAATTTATTTTATTATACACTACCGGCCATAATTATTAGGCCACTCTAGTGTTTTAAAAAAAAATTTTGTATTTCAGACTATTTTTTAGTATTTATTGTAATAAAATTGTAGTATTCAATTGTAAATGAAAATAGTATGCTTTTTTTGTTACTACTACACAATAACAAGTGCATCAAATGAATTTATAAATATTTAATAATTCTCTATACCTCTTTGTGTGACGGTACAGAGAACAATGAAAAAAATTTAGGGTGATTCTCGTACGAGTTCATCTTTGCTTCCTTACTACGTAAAATTTTGCACAGTAACAAATAATAACAAAAAAACCATTTTATTTTCACTTGGCAATAAATAGTAAAAATGGTATGAAATACATTCTTTTTTAACAAACCGCGGTTTCCTTTATTTTGGAAGAGTATGAATCCCCTTATTCTTACTAGTTATGTGTGTAATTGTGTTAGTACTGTTTTGATGCTATGGGGATGATTTATAAATATGGTCCTCAGAGATGAAACTGCTTTCCTTGATAATTTTGGGGTCTTATTCATTGTATTAGCTCCAGTAGCTACCCTTGATCTTTTCCGGAACTTTCAGGTCACCATCTTGTAAAATGTATTCTACACTGGATTAGTGCACTTGAAAGGCAGAATAAATGTTTAGAGCACTGCTTTTTTTTTTACTATATGTAATTATACATAATCTAATTTCTCTATTCCCTGCTGAATTTTTGTTTTGTTTTTATGATATACAAATATTAATTAATTTTTTTTTGACCTATCAACCTCTATGGGTTATTTAAGGTCAATTACATTTTTGTTGGTATCCTGTTTTATATATATATATATATATATATTTTTTTTTTTCCTGATAATACAAATATTAATATTTTTTTTTCAGAGCACTTAATGATTAAATGTTCTTGTGAAATTTATGTAAATATCTCTAAATAACTGTTTTGTCATTACCACAAGTTTCAGTAGAACACTTAATATTCCATTAAATCCCTTTTTTGGTTTTGTTTTTCATTTTTGACATTTGCTATAATTTTAATTTTGTATATTTTTGTTTTTCTTTAATTAACATGACAAAACAGAACTTCATTGGTCATGGGAATGCAGTGAATGAATTACGGTTTCATCCAAAAGATCCAAATATGATGTTATCAGTGAGTAAAGGTAAATTACTTTAGATGATTAGTAGTTTATTTATGAAGAAAATAACTACATAATTCATAGAAATTTTATTTGAATTTTAGCCAAAAATTAATTTAAATCTATAAAAATCATATAAAGAATACTTAAACTATATAACCTGTAATATAAATTAAGGGTTATATCTTTTATTTTTTAGAGTTCATCTAAAAACACTATTTTTGGCTTGAGCCTTTGTTTTTCAATTTAACATTTTGTTTATTATAAATTCAAATTTTTGGGTGGATAAGGATTGGATTACCAATTAATATATTCACAGAATCATCCTTTGGCCTTTTCCTCGAGGTATGTTATAGTAATATAGAAAAATCTTTAATGTAATATTTTAAGGCAAACACATTTAATTGTTGCCCAGTATTGTTTAGTCAAAACAAAAAAATAGAGCAGTTATCTTCCTGTAAAAAAAGCCACCAGTAGAATTGGATTCAAAAGCTTACTTAAAATTAATAGAATTGATTTAATATTTGATTTAGTTATCAATACAGAAGTTAATAGAGTTAAAAAAAGGTTTTTATTATTAAAAATATCTTGAATGATGTTTTAATATTTATTTCTATTCAGATCATGCCTTACGGATATGGAACATCAAAACTGATATTTGTGTAGCAATATTAGGTGGAGTAGATGGTCATCGAGATGAAGTACTTAGTGCAGTTAGTATATAATTATTATTTTTGTTTCCCCCATTCTTCAATATTAAAAGTTTAGAATGAGAGAGGAAATTTCTTGAGAATGATTTCCTCATCTTTGTTAAAAGTAACACAATTAATATCCTGTATATATATGTATGTTTTTATCTAATATTTCCTCTTTATGTTAAGCTTTTTTTTTATGAGGTCTCTTGCAGTTCCTAAACTTAGGGTATTTATTTGATTGAATTCATTATTTAATCAATGAAAATAATTCTTACCTTTCTGTCCATAAGTTACTTGTAGTCCAAGGCTTATCAAAGACATAAAACTAGTTGGTGCAAAGCTACTAGAATGATAAATAATTTGTAGAAAGATTTAAGAAATTGATTTATCAAGTTTACTTTATTCTCAGGCATGTTCTGACATGGTTCAAGTGTATAATATGAAGTGTATATTCGAAGCCGGCTGCAAATATAAATGGCTATTTGA
This sequence comes from Xipholeptos notoides, assembly GCA_036873565.1. Classification (NCBI taxonomy): domain Eukaryota; kingdom Metazoa; phylum Mollusca; class Cephalopoda; family Idiosepiidae; genus Xipholeptos; species Xipholeptos notoides. The sequence continues at coordinate 192 of JAYKTE010173671.1, read as the reverse complement.
AAATGCTATTCACTTCCAAAAATTATATATAATTTCATATAAATTTTTCTGTTTCTATACCTCGTGAGTCAGAAAAATTATAAAACATATTATTATTAGATTATAAAAACTATTAAACAAAGACCAGGTGTTACAACTTATCCCCATATATATTAAAACTTTATATTAAAAAATTATGAATTCCCTTACTTT
>JAYKTE010173560.1:0-12733 GCA_036873565.1 Xipholeptos notoides | reverse complement strand
CAATCATTTTTATCATTCTTGATCTGTTGTTCAATGTGTTAACATCCGGTTTTAGCTGTGTATAGTTAGGAGTTATAACGCTACAGCCTTCACTGGAGTCAGAGTGACGACAAACTTTCTCCTGAGGTTCTAGGATGTACCGTTCTATTCCAGTCAAAGACTGTATGGTGCCGCATCTCGAGTTTTCACTCTAGTGCATCTAGTCCCCACACACAGCTTTTTGTGGGCGTTTTTTCTTCCTTCATTACTACTACTACTATTACTACCACTACTACCACCACCACCACTACTACTACTATATTGAGATCTCACACCAATCACTAAGTGCTTGCACACCTAGTAACCAATGGCTTTTACTGGAGTCAGCAGACCTCATGAGTGCAATAGTCTGTAGGGAGTCTATTTTTCCTTTGATGCCGATTTCTTGTAGTCTTGTTTCAAGGTCTTTTAGGATAGTCATTAGGGCTACTACCGGTATCAGAGTGGTTTTCGTTTGTGGTTTATTATCTATATATTAATCTGCTTGTCTCTACATTAATCTACTAGTCTAGTGTCACAAATAAAGATCATCATCACAGACAGTAATAAGAGAGAATCATCACAGACAATAATAACAGAGAAATAGATTACCCTTCCCCCTTTATACTTGCTCTTTATTAGGTAAAAATCATTAGAGCATTTTCCCGGGCAAAATTTTAAGAAAAATGGCTGTTTACGGTTTCAAGTTGTCTATTATATTTTATCATTTAAAAAAAGGCCATATTGTTAAGATGATACTGTAAGTTTTTAAACTTTTAAAAAACTTACCTTTACTTTCCCTTCTTTTATTATTTGCTCTCTCTTTAGGGAAAACGATTTCTATTTGTTTTGTTTTATTGTGTTTTAAATTTTTTTACTACTGTGGAATTTCCACTGGTTTTGCTAGTTATTATTATTATTATTATTATTATTATTGTTGTTGTTGTTGTTGTTGTTCTTCCTTCAACAAGACAAGTGTTTGTGACTATTTTATTGTTTGGAAGATAAATAATCTGTTTTTTCAATGAATCATTTTTAGAGGTGAATTTGGGACCTGTCCATTAATGTGTGATCTTATCGTATCATTACGGATTTCAGAATAAAGGGTTTGTAACTTTATGGGGTCAAGTAAACCGGTGGGTCACTTAAAAGGGACATTTAATGTATTATGTTAGGTACAAGCAGTGCAGGGCGGGGTTGAGTGAGCCTGTATGTGCAATGTATTGTGGCTGAGCAGGAAGACCGCTCCTTACCCGTTCGGGCTCCGATCAGTCTCTCTGTTGTTTATAGAGCTTTCGCTATTACAGAGTATTCTGAGACACCCGGTCATAACCCTGGAGGGTAACTCTATTCAATGACCTTTTTAGAGTGGTCGGTGAGTGTGAGGGAGTGGGTGCGTAGAAGTGGGTTATGGGAAGGAGATGCATGTTGTTCAGTTCGAAGTCCTTAATGAATTCGACTGTTCGTGCCACGAACCACCGACCGGCCTGGTACGGTACCTAGTATTCCTAAGTGGTCACCCATCTTAGTACTAAACAGGCTCCACGTTGCTTGGCTTCGGTGATCTTACAACGTGACTTGTGGAACAGCTCGATTCTTCTTAGATTTTGTCTTCAGTGATTTGATTCAGCAAGGTTGTTTCAGATGACTGAGATAGCTTTTTAAACACTTATCTCTCTTATAATAATGACCGATGTGTATTTGTTTCTTTTTTTTTATTTGTAAGTATTGTGTTTGAAGATTAAAAGCAAAAATGCGTAGCTTGGATGGAAAATCAAACTTAGTACAGGGGTAACAAACTCAAATACACAGTGGGCCAACATTTCAAATTAAACAAAGACGCGAGCCAAGATTGAGCAAATGAATCTATTAATATGGATCCAAACAAGTTTTGATTTAGCAATAAATATTGAACAAGCCAGGCTTATATAACTTAAAAGTGTAAACGTGCAAAATAGAGTGCTAAAATAATAATAAAACATATCAATGGCGTATTAGATGAAATTTAAATAAAATCTATTAATTTGAAATTACCTCACGGATCAAATATAATTACACTGCGGGCCAAATTTGGCCGGTGGGTCGATACCTATGCCCAATATTCTCAGTTTGTCTTCATTATTTTTAAAGCCTGATGCTCTACCGACTGAGGGCTGTGGGTTTACAATATGAATATTTGTCATAATTTACGAAATATGCTCTATTTGAAATTATTGAATAAGAAATCCATAAGTTGAAAACCTTGGATCTTTATCATAATCTATATTTTCATAATAATGACCGATGTGTATTTATTTAATTTTTATATATGCATGTATTGTATCACGCGTTTAAGACATTAAATTTATTTATTTTTTAATTTTTTAATTCCTATTCTTAGGCCCTCCAGATGTTATTATTTGTGTTTATTATCCTTATTTAATTATTTGAGACAAATTTACTATATTTTCTATAATATTTTCGAACATTTCTATGTTGTCATTTTTTAGGTAATGGGAATGTTAGTAAACCAGCAAGTCAACTCTTTTGGTTTTTGAGCGTTATTTACTATCCTTGACAGTTATGCCCTAATTCTAAACTGAGATCCAAAGGGGTGTTCATGTAACATTATTAGACGGCAGGGGCCGTTCGTAGCATTGCTGATTGGTAAGTGTAAGTTATGTCATTATAGCAATAGTAGTATAACTTTATCGGACGGCAGGGGCCGTTCGTAGCATTACTGAATAGTTACATGCAAGTTATGTCATAACAGCTATGCACAATTTATCTTTTAGTAATGTAACCTTATCAGGCGGCAGGGCTCGTTTTTAGAATTACTGAATGGTGACGAGTAAGTTATATGTCGTTACAGCTATGCAGAGTTTATCTTTTAGTAATATAACATTATCGGACGGCAGGGACCGTTCATAGCATTTCTGAATCGTTATATGTAAGTTATATGTCGTTACAGATATACATAGTTTATCTTTTAGAAATATCACATTATCGGACGGCAGGTCCGTTCGTAGCATTGCTGAATAGTTATGAGTAAGTTATATGTCATTACAGCAATGCACAATTTATCTTTTAGAAATATAACATTATTGGACGGCACGGACCGTTCGTAGCATTGCTGAATAGTTACGTGTAAGTTATTTCATTACAGCTATGCATAGTTTATCTTTTAGAAATGTAACATTATCGGACGGTAGGGGCCGTTCGTAGCATTGCTGAATAGTTACGTGTTAGTTAAGAGTGATTACGTGTTATTTAGGGCTCGTTAAATTTAGGCATTTGACGAATACATGAGACATATACAGAGTAGGGTGTGGGTCGTGACAGAGGGTTGAAAACCCAAGATGATGTTGCACCATCCAGTCTGTTGGAAACTTGTTGTCACTCAGATTCCAGTAAAAACAACTGGTTACCGGGCGCACAAGCGCCTCGTGATTGGTGTAAGATTTCATTATGATAATGATTATTACTATTATTATTTTTATTATCAACATTATTGATATCTTGTTTAATTATTGAATTCATTAATATCTTATTAGTTTTTACTTTGTCATTTCTCTTTAGATCTCTTTCGGTGAATAAAAAAGCTTAAAGCTTAAATCCGAGGTCATCAGGTCAACAGCAATGAAAGAAGGTCACCCCATTTTTATAGAGAATCAAGGAATAAAATATTAATCTGGGGGATTGGCCGACTTGGCCAAGTGGATAGGCAGTCAGACTCCAGAATCTTATTACGCGAGTTCGAATCCCAGTCGTTCCGTTTGCTTTAATATTTCGACTAATACCCTTGGTATGAATTAGTGAATGAATTAAATGAATCCCCACGTGGATTAAATGGTGCATGTTGTTTTATTAAAAAAAAAAATAAGTGTGGGCAGAAATAACGTATATAAAAAATGATTGTTCTCGGCATTAAATGGCCTAAAATGCTTGATATGCCGTAAAACAAAACCAAACAAACAAACAAATGATATTGATAATTTGTAGATTCATTATGCACACTATAGTCTGCATCTTTGTATTTGTTAAATTTACTATCCTTGAGATCAGGCTTGATAATTTGTAGATTCAGTATGTGGACTATAGTCCTCATCGTTGTATTTGTTAAATTTGCCCGTCTATGTCTGTCCACGTGTCTGTCCGTCTGCCTGTCTGTGCGTCCATCTGAGTGTGTCCATGTGTCTGTGCCTATGTGTCCACTCGTAAGTGTGTATACATGTAACGTAAGTCTACCAGTGTGTGTAAGTGTGTCCACCAATGTATGAGTGTGTCCACGTGTTCGTCTGTTGGTGACTGTGTCCATTCGTTCTACGTGTGTCCGTCCCTCTTTCGGTCTTTGTTTATCAAAAAGCTGTGTGTCCATTTATATTTGTGTTTGATCGTCCCAGTGCGTACATGTGTGCGTCCGTTTGTGCGTGTGCGTCTGTGTAACGCCTTTTTAACGAATTCGCAACACAATATTGATAATAATAATTTTAGCCTTTCGTACAACTCTCTCTCCTTCCCTTCTCTCTCTCCCGCTAATTCTCCTCTTGCCTTCCTTCTTCTCCATATACCCCCTCCTTTCTCTCTGTTTCTTCTCCTTCTCACCCTCCACTAATTCTCCTCCTTCATCTACTCCCTCTTCTCTCTCTCTCTATTTCTTCTTCCCCTTATCACCTCCCACCAATTCTACTTCTTTCCTCCTCTTCCATCTACTCCTCCTCTCTCTCTCTCTCTCTATTTCTTCCCCTTCTCATACCCCGCTAATTCTCCTTCCTCCTCCTCCTCCATCTACCTCCTCCTCTCTCTCTATTTCGCTCTCTCCTCATCCCCCGCTTATTCTCCTTCCTTCTTTCCCCCCTCGTCCCCCTCCTTTATCTAACCCCCTCTCTCTCTATTTCTTCCTCTTTTCGCTCCACCTAGGCCATTTTGTCTCCCTGCTGCCCGAAACAGTTTATACCCCTTAAGAGGATCGATATTCTTGATTGATCTACGGCTTCCGGTCGGACAGCGCATGCTCGCCATGTGTGAAGGAAGTCCCGACTTCCGGCCACACCTTTTCTTTCTCTTTCTGCCCCACCACTTTTACAACGATGCTCTGCTCGATTTGGGGGGTGGACGACCCAATTCCCTGCGAGACTTTTCGGCGAGGAGTATTGATCGTGTTTGTTTGTTTTGGAAAAAGGAGGAACAAAAGTAGCGGAGGGAATGATAAGAATAAGAGGGTGAAGTAAGAAGAAGAAGATGAAGAGTTTGTTTGGTTTGGTTTGGTTTGGTTTGGTTGGTGTTTTACGGCATCTATATATTAATACGATAGAGTGTGTGTTATTTTGTGTGTCACGCTTACATCAAAAGCAATGAGCTTACCTCCCTTTAAAATCACTCTTTATATATTAAAAATCATTAAAACCATTTTTATCATATTTTAGATGAGAATGTTGGGGACGGGACGATTCGGCGCGGCCCATTCGGCGCGGCCGTTTCGGCGCGGCCCATTCGGCGCGAAGGCCGATTCGGCGCAGCCGTTTCGGCGCAGCCGTTTTGGCGCAGCCGTTTCGGCGCAGCCGTTTCGGCGCGGAATACGAAAATGTGTCGACCACTCCAGTTTGGTTAATTATATGTTATTTATTCAAAAGTCTAAAACATTTCTAAACAATTAATTGGCAGTATTTATTTCTCAGGATTTGTTTAAATTTAAAGATGTTAAATTTATTTTCTGGTAATTTCAACTACTGTGGAATTTCCTCAGGTTCTTCTAGTAAAATAATGAATAGAAATAAACCGTGAAAAAGAGTAAAAAAAAACAACAAAAAACAGTCAAACACACACACAAACAAAAACAAAGAGAAACAGAAAAATTACATAAAAACAAATTTGTTTGTTTGTGTTTTACGGCATATCAACCTTACCAAATCATTTTTAATGCCGAGAACAAATTTTTTTGGTAAACGTATTTTTTGTCCACACTTAGATTTTTGTAAATAACATTTTTACACAATTTAACCCATAGCTGGAGGGGATGTGAGTATTCATACCTTTCCCAAAGGTATTAGTCGAAATATGAACGCAAATAGAACGAATGACCGGGATTTGAACTCGCGTACTACGATTCCAAAACCTGACTACCAAAATCAACTTCCCCAAGATGAAGAGGCAAAACTGAAGAGGATGATGATGACGATGAAGGAAAAAAATGGTGAATAGAAGAATAAAGGAGAAACCGTGATAACAACAACATGGCCGTAGTTTTGGAATTGGCGAAAATATATATAAGTGATATGTTCTTTTATTGTTCTATAAGTGAAAAAAAAAATAAAGGGTGTTCCAATAATTGGACAGAAGTTAACATATAAAATAAAGATAAAAAATATATTATACACGCACACCCATGTATATATATATATATATATATATTTACTAAGACCCTTTGAAATTATATTTGAAAATGGTTACCTGACGAAGCACACCAGTGTGGGAACCCAGGGTCGTAGCCAAAAATTTACATATATATATATAACTGCTCTATTTCTTCATAAATATTGAGCACGTTTCTTTGCAATACAGCAAACATACTTGGACTTCTTCCCACTATGCAAATTTAGACAGCGCCAAAATACATAATATATTTTTTATGTGATAAAGGTTAATTTCTGTCCAAGTTATTGGAACACCCTATATATCAATATTTATATATTTTACTCTAGCTTAAAGGTACTTGTTTTAATAATTGAACAAGAATAGCAAAACCTATTAGAAATCTTAGTTATTAGCTGTAAACAAATAATATCAATTTGTTGAAAAAAAGCTATGCACGTCAACCGTTTGAGTCGGTCTTTGAACAGGCAGTTAATTTTTTCTTAACCCTTAGACCTTGAAGAGCCGATATATTAGCCCAGGCGACATAGTGCAAAATACGACACGGCCGATATTTCAGCGCTCCATAGTCCTTTTATAGAACTGCTCTGGTTGATTAGTTAATAATTTTGCTTAGTCAGAGTCCAAAAATTTAAAGGCGCGAATATCTAGTCATTTGTGTTTAAGATAAATTGATCAGATAAATCAATTATTTTAGAAATGCTTTCTTGTCTGCTTATTGGTGTAGTACTGCTTCTACGATGTCTTTAATGTTTTCCAATCTTTCGATTGAACTGGCAATGAATTGAAAGAATAGTTTTTATCGAAAACAAAAGAATCATTTCAATGTAAAAACAATTTCCAATATATTTTCATAGCAAAAATCATTTCCAATGTATTTTCATTGAAAAAATCATTTCCTATTCATTTTCACAGTGAGGATAACTTTAAATCAGTTCTAATACATTTTCATAGTAAAAATCATTCCGAATACATTTTTACAGAAAAAAATAATTTCCATTGCATTTTCACAGTGAAAATCACTTAAAAATCATTTCTAATAATTTTTTATAGTAAAAATCATTGCTTATTTATTTTCATAGTAAAAACTGTTTCAATACATTTTTACAATAAAGACCATTACGTATAGTTTATTTTTGAATAAAAATCCAGTCTTGAAATTTTTCAATAAAGAAATAAAAACTTAATTTCCTAACATACCAATGCTCGTTAACCGCCATATTAGAAAAGAGACAAAAAGGAAAATGCCCATTCTCTTAAATCAAGTCATTAGCTTTTTGATGCTGCTCTTTCATTATCGCTAATTGATATATTACGTGGCAGTTTTCCGCACAGCATTTGTTGTAATGTCATCTACTTGGATAATCACTTCTACTGTAAATTGAATTCAGACGTAAATGGATATTTTTTTTCAACAAGTCAACATTGATGGAGAAAGCGGAAGTTAACAAAGTAAGTCGGAAGTTGTAACAGCGGCACATAAGAAATGCTTTATACGCCATTGGACCCTGACTTGCCGGATCCAATAACAGCTTATCAAACACTATTTGGGATTTAACTCTTTGGACCCTGAAAGGCCAATATTTATGAAGAAAAAAAATATATGGGACATAAGACGACACAGCCGATATTTCGTCCCTATATAGTCCCGAATAGAACGCCTCTGGCTGGCTAATTGATAGGGCTGTGATGGGGATGGACATCGATTTGACCCCTCCCAGTTTTTAATCGTTGAGAAAAAATAAATAAAATGAAAATTATTCGGTTGTAAGGTGTTCAAATTAAAGTACAAAGATTAAATTTTATTTTTTTATAGGAAGTTAGAGGAATTCATCATTATAAATATCTTTAAAAAGGGACATGTCGCGGCCGCCGGGGGGCGGTGTGCGAACATGGAAAGATAAAAGAGGAGATGAATAAACCAGCATAATAGTTGTAAAATCGAATAATAGAATAGATGGCGAAAGACTGACAAAAACACGCATGCTTAAAAAATGAAACAAGATTTTTTTAAGGAAAACAGAAAAGTGTTGCTGTGTGTTGTGTGTGCTAATTGGTGTGATGTGTAATTTTGAATTTGGAGTTCGGAAAAGTTATTCGTTATTTCTTTTGATTGTTTTTACGATGTGATAAAGAAGGTTGAGAGTTATTGAAAGATTTGTCGGGTCGGTTTGTATCGTGAAGAAGGTAATGCTTTTTTTATAGAACATTTGAGAGGGAAAAATTGTGGTCCGTGTTTATAAATGTAATGTGTTATGAAATACCGGTTGTTTAAAGAGGTTTTGGTTGACGGGTCGATAGAGGTTTGAGACAAAACCCGGAGTGGTTTGGCGGTCGTGGTTGTTTGTTGCTTGTTGTTGGTTTAGATTCCGGCCGTAATTTTGGATGTATCGAAAAGGACGCCGATTTGTCCACTGACCAAAAACGTCTTTCATGGGGTTTTTATACGGAAGAGTCTTTGGTGCCAAAATGGGAACTGTTTCGTCAAATCTATTTATAGTAACCACTGTTTTGGTGTCGTGCGAAAAATTTACAGTGGTTACGATAACTTAAGTGGGTCTAGAGCCCCCCCCCATATTATTGAAGTTATGTTAACAGGGGCTTTTACACCCCTAAATTCAAAATAAATTGTGTAATCGTTTTAAGTCAAGAGGGGTTCTTTAGCGCCCTACTAGACCCCCGAAATATTGAGGGTGGTCACTCAGTGGGGCTTACACCCTTTAAGCCCCTCCTCCCCCAAAAAAGAACCTGTCTTAAAATCAATTTTTTAATTATTAAATCGATCATCAGCTATAAAAAAAATGGGCGAATTAATTTCCTACTGAATGAAAATGGGCCAATTTTCCGTTGGCCAATGTTCCGTGGGCCAAATTTTCCTAAAATCATTAAAAAACTGTTTTAAAATTAATTTTTTAATCGATTTAAATCAACAGTTATCAAAAAATGGGCGAATTTTCATATCGAGTGAAAATGGGCGAATTTTCCTAAATTCATTTTCCGTGGGTCAAGTTTCTTAAAATCGTTTTTTTGGTCATTTAGAAATTAACTTATGATTAAAAAAATGTTTATACGTTGAAATGTCAAGAGCGTTAGTTTGTTAATAAAAAATGTATTTCATTTATTTTTTATTTTTTTTAAATTAGACATTTCTCGTTATAAAACTAAGACTACTGGGTCGAAAAAAATAATTGGTTTCAAATTTAAAAAGAATGTTTTTTTTTAATTTTTTGCTTTTTGTTTTCATTGATTTCAAATTCAATATTCCCTTGTTTTTTATCTAAAATGTTCAGAAACTTGCTTGCACCTCCATTTATTTTTAAAGAAAATTACATCGTATCAATACTTTACTTTATTGCTAAAAACCCTAACCATACAATAACATCATTCTAATAATTAATTATGATATAATAATAATTTAAAAAAAATAATGCACAGTGCACAGTGAGTATTCGAATTACTTTTCCTTGATTTCCCTCTATTGTGTAGAGGGCGCAGCTTGTAAAAAATGTTGTAATTTCATTGGTTTATCTAGTTTAAACGCTGACATCCCGGTTTGTTTGAAAAATAGTGATAGGAAATTTTACATGAAATCATTCGCATCAACTTTAATTAATTCGATACATATTAACTTTGAAACCAACTATTCGATTTTATTCCGTTTCTAAACTGAAAAAAGGTAAATTGTGTTGTTTTGTACCGAATTGAGATTATTATTATTATTTTTTTTTTTACTTGGATGGGCTTTTTTGCTTCCTCCCCCCAAAAAATTTATTTTTTCAAAAATAGGAAAAATGTTATTTTTAAGTTAAAATTTGTTTTCTTTGTTAATCGTTTTTTTTTTTACACAATCTTTTTAGATTGTGAAAAACAAACTAATGATAATCTTGTCTTGACAGAAAAAATTTAACAGTAACTTTTTTTTAAAGAAAAAAAACTCGGTGTTTTTAGTCTACGGAAGAAATTTTTGTTTTCATGAAAATAAGTTATTTTTTTTAGATTTGTATCCATTAAACGATTAATATAAAGGAAGAACCTGCAGAAACGGCGTCGGCCGCCGTCTAGTTTCATAATCGTGGTTAATGCTATTTTTTCGAAAAATATTGAAATGTTATATTTTTTGTGAAGAGAGAATCTGCAGAAACGACGAACGTCTATTGAGTAAAAAAAAAGATATGAGAAACGGCGAACATTTTTTTTTCTTCACGATTAAATATAACTTCTAACACAGTTTCATGTGGTGGTGGTGCAGTGCACTACTGCACTGTGGTCTGGTGGTAGCACTGGTATAGAGTTTTTTTTTAGTATTTTCTGGTTCAAATTTGCGCGTAGGCGATCCATTTTTTAAAATGTTTTTTCATTTATTTAGGACATTATTTCAATACGCTATTAATAATTAATTTTTTTTTTTTTCGAGAAATTTTTTTTTTGAAAAATATATTTTTCAATCGGGCGATCCGAGTTCGTGGTTATTTTTCAATTTTCTATTGAATTATTATTAGGTAAAGCATTTTACATACATGTAAAATAATCATCAAATTATTACCTCCAATTCTATATTAAAATAATATTGGTCAATAGATAAATAAGTAAGTAATAAATAGTAAATAAGGCTCTTTGGACATTCAATTTTTGAAAAAAAAATTCAAAACTTAAACGGTGTTCTCAAAATTCATAATCTCCAATTCCAAGTTCCCAATTTTGAACTAGCATCAATGTTAACGGTTGCCGTTTCTCAAATCTTTTTTTACTCAATACATAGGGATAGGCATAATTGTTGTTTTTTTTTAAAGATCAATAATAAAATCAATTATTTCTGAAAAAAATTTTCCAGGAAGATAAAACCCTGAATTTTATTTCATTACAAACAGAATAATATATTTTTTCTATAATTTTTAATCGATATTAAAAGTTTTAATTTTTAGTAAAAACGGCTTGTTTTTTCGGCAAACGTTAACTGGGAAATTATTCTAATTAACTTGTGTGTGATTGGCCGAAAGCGCCGGAAAATATGGTAATTCATTTAAGGTGTTTCTGGCATGACGATTGGTCGCATTTAAGGCCTTCTGGGTAGGAACAAAGCAGGAAGCTCCAGAGTTGTTGTAAATCCGTGCCTGTGGTTAACAGGACGGTGTGTTTCTGGAAGAGACTTCTAACTGTAAAGCCGTGTTTGTGTTTGACCGAACGGTGTGTGGTGTGTGTGTTTACACTGTTTCTCGAGACGAGAACTTAACTGGGTATGTGTGTGTCATTGTAAAAAGGTGATTGCTGCTGCTAACCGGACTATATTTCTGAGGATTAATTATTGTTAAAATTGAACGTTGTGAACTAACTGGATTGTGAGCTACTACTCAAGACGAGTAACTAACTACTAATCTAACTACTACGAGACCTATCCTCCTGTATTCCTGTACCTACAACTAACGGTCGCAACAACACTAACAGACCATTGTTGCAACAGAACTCTACTTTGAATTGACGACCTTTAAGGGATAACCAGTACTAATGTATTTTTCCCCACAAAACAAAGTTTAAACATTTGGTGGACCTGTCGAACATTGCCCCCCTCTTAAATTCGTGTTTCTTTTTCATTTTTTAAGATTTTTTCTGCGGAATATTATCGATTGGACACCAATACCGGATTATAAAAAAAAAATTGGGGAAAAAATATTTTTTGGCGGGTGCTCACTTTTACGTTCAAAGCTATCGATCCCTCATATTGGAAACACGCTATAAAGAGTTAACCAAAACTGCTTTTATCGAACTTTGCTAAGTCAAAACAAGCAAAACAACATTTTACGCATGCGCCAGCCTTAGGGGAGCGTCCCTTATTCCAATATGGGGGATCGATTTACTATAGCTTTGAACGTAAAAGTGAGCACCCCTCAAAAAAATGTCTAAATATATTTTTTTCCCCAATTTTTTTTATAATCTGGTATATTGATGTCAAATCGATAATATTCAGCAGAAAAAATTTTTTAAAATTGAAATAAAAACCCGAATTTATGAGGGGGCAATGTTCGACAGGTCCACCCAAAAAACAAAACACACACACAAAAAAACAGAATGCTAAAAGAAAGAAAGAAAGAAAGAAAACAAAGAATTGCATGTTTGTTTGGGTTGTATGGCATATCAACCTTTTTAAGTCATTTAATGCCGAGAACAATCATATTTGGTAAACGTTAGTTTTGTCCACACTAAGATTTTTGAATAACACAATATGCACTGTTTAATTCATATCAACCTTTTTAAGTCATTTGATGCCGAGAACAACTTAGTTTTTAAAAAGGAATTGTGTAGAGAAAAAAAGCCGTCATTATTATTATTATTATTATTATTGTGCCTCATCCTCTTTGGAAAAGAAAGA
>JAYKTE010173449.1:0-12733 GCA_036873565.1 Xipholeptos notoides | reverse complement strand
CCTTTCAAAATAATGGTCCCCCACATCTATACACTTCTTCATGCATCTCTTTCAATCCTGGAAGACCTCCTCAAAGTCCTTCTTTGGTAGCTCCTTCAGGTAATTTTCAAATCCCTCTTTCAGCTCCTCTGATTCCGTCATTAATGAGTGGAAGTAAGAGGAAGTTCCATGGATCTAGGTCAGGGATGTAGGGTGAGTGTTGTACTACTTTCATTCCCCTGTTGGCCATCCAGGTGGTCACCAGCATATATTCAATAGGTAAGAACTTAGTGGAGATTCAGATCTTTGATCAGAACTGTCTCCACTGTGTCAATCCTTATAACAACAGCTTCAGATATCATTCTCACAGTTATCCGACAGTCTTGCATCACTAATCTTTGCACTTCTTCAATGTGCATACATTGTTCGGCACTCTAAATCAGTGTTCATCCTCAACCAGATCATTTCCTTCAGAAAATCTGCTAAACTACCAATATAAACTTACTTGACTCATCTGTTCATCCCCATAAGCCTCCTTTACTATTCTATAAGCTTCTTGTTTGGTTTTCTTCAGTTTTTTTCTCTGCATTGGCAAACCTGATCAGACTGGTCAAATAAAGGAACACTGCTGCACCCAAATCTAGAATGGGAGGAAGTCGTCACAACATTTCAGTTTACTAAATAATCCATTATCAAAGCATATATATATTAATCCACACTCATAATCTTACAAGATGGTTCATAAGTTTTTTTATGATATTTTTGTGAGAACTTATCCCTATACACTTAAAGATTTTTCCAAACTATATATGAGAAGTACCATTCTCAGGAGTCTCAACCGTAGTATGCCATATTGGTATTAGCTATTACCATTCTCTTCATTTCTCTCTGTAGTTTGTCTTTTTGTTAATACAATACTTACAAAACCAGTATGCATGTCCAAGTCTTGCTTGGTGATCTTTCCTGACCACAACAGATATGTTGTGAATAAATTTTGTATCATAATTTAAATAATGTGATCTAACATCAGTGGACTATTTTCTGTGGGTTTACCTTGAGAGATCATATGCAGACAAGCCCTATAGGACAGCAAAACTAAAAGAATGCATCCATAGATGAACTCCAGATTTGGATGAAAGAAGAAAGATGTGAGTATTTGATCTAGTTACATAGTCCCTAAAGAGCATTGACTATGTTTCCACACCGATCAACTAATATTTAAATATATTTACACATACACATATATATTTATATATCTTATATATAAAAATGTAAATTTAAATGTGTTGGTTCGTTCAATTTTTTGTAAGTAATTGTATTTGAATTATTTGTTCTCATATTTTTTTCAATTATTGATAGATTAGAATAAATATTTTTGTTTATAAGTAATTTGTTTCTATTTATATATATATTCTCACATTTTCTCCTATTATCATTTTATTTCAATTCAAAACATTAGAAAATAAATTTATTATAAATCATTTATTCTCACATTTTTTTCCTTTATCCATAGATTAAAATAAATACTTTAGTTTATTTCTTTTTTTTTCATTCAAATTTTAATGTAGTTTAAGAGAAAAAATTGAAGTATATTTTCTATTTAAATATATATTCTCACATTTTTTCCTATTAATATTTTATTTCTGTTTAAAATATATTGAAAGATAAAATTATAATAAATTATTTATTCTCCCATTTTTTCCTGAATTGATAGATTCAAATAAATATTTTCGTTTATTTCTTTACTTTTGTAAGTAATTCTAAAAAAATGTTTTGTTAACAAAAAATTTAAATGTATCCATATATGCAAAACATTTTATGTACATATGAGCATAGAGTGTAGCTAAATTCAATGAAAAGCATTGAACACATTTTTGTTATTGAATTTGGTGGCTAAGAGTTTTACAAATCAAAATTTATTGGGTTGGAAATTGGCGTCTATGCATTGTCCAGACACAAATATCTGCAGGCTCACAGCTGTTACCATGTCTGGTCAGTAATGGTCAGCAATCTCCTCACTGTTAAACCAAAAACAAATTCCCAGACTTGAATCTATTTTACTTCTAGAATAGAGAACTCGGAAAAAAAAAATTAGATAACAATATTAGTTTTTATTTAATATGAAGAGCAAACCTTGTAGAGTTCCTATTTAATAGAGAAAACCTTACAGAGTTTTTATTTTTTATGATTCTTCTATTTCTTTTTGGAAAGAGGAATCTGTTAAAAGAAGGTAATACCAATAAAATAGAATAAGTTTCTTTGAGCTAAAAGAATGGCCAGTGACCATAGTGTACTAAAATCATCAGATTTTTAAACAATATATTACTCCAGTCAAATGAATGCTAAATGCTAAAAGCAAGTATTAAAATTTGGAAGAACATAAAGTGAAAATGGAAATTATAAATTGTATTTATTATACTGACAAAACAGATGGTATCAATCTTTTATCACACATTTTACACAACTAATATATGGTAAAAACAGATTAAGTCACAGCACATAGAACAGGAAAAAGTGAAAAGCAATATTTTTCATCAAGATACTCATTATTAGGTTATTTCATTTTATATTATAATAAAACCATCTGTGAGCAGAATAAAGTTAAAATATGTTTAAGGAAAAAAACAGAGATTGAATAGATAATTATATATGTATACCTAATCTGAACTTATATATAAATAGAACTGTGTATGTGTGTTTGTGCATGTGTGTGTATGTATGTCTGTGTGTGTGTCTGAGATTGTTCCCTATGGACTCCAAAGCAGCTGGGCTGATTTTCTTGAAAATTCCTAGTTCTGCTTAATGTATCTGAGAGTGTTTTTAA
Organism: Xipholeptos notoides; assembly: GCA_036873565.1. Lineage (NCBI taxonomy): Eukaryota > Metazoa > Mollusca > Cephalopoda > Idiosepiidae > Xipholeptos > Xipholeptos notoides. The sequence continues at coordinate 9,930 of JAYKTE010173449.1, read as the reverse complement.
TATAGGTTTTGTTTTTGGTATACCCTTGATAAGTATTAAAAATTGATAATTGAAAAAATCAACTTCTAGAAGGTATGGTCCAATTTGAACAAAGCTTTACACACTCATACAGTCTACCATTGATAAAATTGTTCAATAGTTTCATCACTACAGACCCCTAAAATACTTTGGTGATCCACAGTTTGCTGCACTTAAATGGATTGAATCTATTTCTAATAATTTTGATCTTTTCTTTCGGTTGGTGCTGATAACTAATGATTTGATAAGAAGCCAACTAAAATGACGGGAGATAGAGAGAGAAAGGGTGAAATCAGATACATACATGATTTTATACTTTAATAAAAATAATAATAAAAAAAATTAAAAAAAACCCAAAAAAAACAAAGGAAAGTCTTACCAAACCTCGCTTTCATTCCTTCTAGCCATATCAGGTTCTCTGATTTCATGCAGATGAAAATGGGAGGATGATACCTCAGGTATCACCTGCCCCCTTTACATTCATTAATTACCATTTTTTGTTGTTTTTTGTTTACATATTTTATTTTATTAAAAAAGAAACACACAAAGAGAAATATATCTAAGGTCAGAAACCCTCACATCTTTATGAAAAGTGATAGTATTTAGAACTAGAGAAATGAATAAACAAACTAGAGGTCTACACTTACAATACTATGATAAATAAACATTTAATAATAACAATAATAATGCCTATCTTAACAAAGACTAAGAGTGCACCTATCCCAGTGGCTTAACCACATCTCCAGATACTGACCTAAGTATTTTCACATCCTTGTGCAAGTTATGGTACCAGATATTCTTAGGAGGTCACTCATCTAAGTACTGAACAGACTTGATGGTGCTTAACTTTGGTGATCTGATGGGACCCAACGTCTCCACTGTAATTTGAATGTATATATAATGACTGCCACTTCTTCACAGAAGGCCAATCCTCATGACATGTCAGAAAGGGGTGTCTGTACAGATAATTAAAATGCTGTATGCTTGTACGACACGTGCAACACGCTTTCTTTCCATTTGGTCTTTAACAAGTAATAAGCAAAGCAAGATAACTGATTGCTCAAATGGAATTCAGGTTTTATATCAGTGTCCTTTTCCTAGATGAGTTACTCTCCTGAGTTTACAATCTGCTTCTGCCCGAGACAGCTGAATGTGAAAGTAATGGTTTTCCTACCCATGCAGCCTTTTCATATATATATGAGTTAATAATTCGACAGAACAAGATGAACGAAAAATTACCAAATTGCAGAAAACAAAGGCAACATTGAACAGATTTTTCATTCTTATTGGGACTCACCAGCAATGTACATCCAAGATCCCACCAGGCATCGAATCAATGACCAACAGCTTGGAACACCAACATCCTACCATTGCACCGTTATCCATCTTACTGCAAATGACAGTGACAACTCATCCAATCAATAACCATATAGTGCGAATGTCTAACCATTGTCAAGGCAAATTAATAATTAATAATTCATAATTACAATTTCCTCTTCTTATATATATCTATGCACAGCATAGAACTTAACTAATTATGGTCCGGATCTTCTTGCCTAGAGATTGAAATAAAAACATATTTTGATAAGGATAAAAAAAAAACTTCCTAGTTTTTAACTTATATTTATATACTTATTTATTCATTTAATTATTTATCTATTTATTTACTTAATTGCCTAATATAGAAAAATGACTACGTGCTTCAGCTCCAAAATTCCTTATAGATAGATTAATTCTGCTGCCCAATGCATGTTCTGTTGAGTCTAAGAATATCATTTATGACAGTAGTCGAACCAAATTTTTAATTTTTAGTCATCTGTTTTGATATTACATACCTCAGATTTAATCTTCTTAACTCCAGATTCAGATGAAGGAAGAAAGATATAGGTTGTTGTATACTTCTTTCAGAGCATTGGTTCTCATCTTTTTTGCTGAAAAAAAAATGCAAAGAGAAAATATTCTGTTAATTATTTCCAATACAAACAAAAAATCTTCTAGGCTTTTTATTGATTGTTTGTTTTATGGCATATCAACTTTTTCTGTCATTTAATACAAAGAGAAATCATTTTCTATAAACATTCTTTGGTAAGCACACAGTTTTTTAATAACACTGTATACACAACTTGATTCATCATTGGAAGGATTCATACTCTTCCCAAGAGTATTAGTCCAAATGTGAATGCAAAGGGAGTAGCTTGTTGATTAACTCGTATCTTTTAACTTAAATATTCTCAATATCAATTATGATTAACTCGTGTCTTTTAACCTAATCATAATTGACATTCAGAATAAATATTTGAATCATGCCATAACTTAAATATTTATTCTTAATATCAATTATGATTAACTAGTGTCTTTTAACTTAAATATTCATTCCTATTATCAATTATGACTACTAATATCCTTTACTTTAGATATTTATTTTTAACATGGATAGTTAATTGTTTTTGGTACTAAAGAAACAAAAATGAATACACATGCATGTGTGTATGTATGGGTATATATGAGAGAGAGAGTAAGAGAGAAAAGGAAATAGAAATGTATACAGATAGATAGCTAGATTTATCAAAATTATTGAAAGCGTTATTTATACTGTCAAATTTATTCTCAAAATATTACAAAACTGTATAAAACTATATAAATAAACATAAAAAACGTTTATCCAAAACTACACATTTTTTCCTAGCAGCTCTGATATTTAAAATATATTATTATTTCAGAGTGCATTACTCATCCCTTAGCAGCTTAAAAACTGCCTGCCTCCATAATATAAAGTTTACTCATCTCTTAACTTCACTTTTCAGTGTTCAAAAGATTCACACTGTTTACTAAAATAGCACAACTCAAACTCTGAATAACCTATCACAAAACTCTTTCCAACTCCATCTGGCTTAGGAAAGTGAAAAATATGAATAAAATGAAAAGGGGATTTGCTAAATATTTCAATATCTATTATGTACATTCTGATAAAAATATCAGATGCAAGGAGACATTCCTTTAGTATATTTGAATTTCCCAGAGGATTGCTATCTGACATGAAAAGTGCTAGAAAAATTAAATTATCAAAAGAAAATCTTTGAAAAAATATTTACCTCATACAACACCTACTCCACAAAAAAATCCAACACCACCTCATAATATTTTTTTCAATTAATAAGAGTTTTAAAAAAAGCATTAGCTACTTCTCTGGTGAATGCTATGAGCACATTTGAATAATGCCCAAGATTGTAGAGCTGTATTTTGATCCCACTAAGCTGGATCCAGGTTGCTCTTATTTTTATTTTACAGTATATCAACCTCTAACAGTTGATAATGCTGGAAATCATTTTGCTAAGCAAATGCTTTCTTTGTAAAAAGAATCATTGGAATAATATCATTCCTGCTACTTAACTTAAAGCCAGGGAAAATGACAAATCATGTCTTTCCCAAAGGAAATTTTATCTTTTTTTATCTTTTTAGATCAGGCTTCATAATCTGTGAATTTATTCTTTGCTGACTGTTATCCTCATCTTTAGAGTTGATGTTTCACCACATTCCAGCCAACTTATCCTGTAGTGAAACAACAATAAAGATGAGAATAACAATTTGCAAAAATAAATACACAGATTATGGAGCCACACAAGGCTCATTTTGGGGTGCAGCAATGTTGCTAAGCACAGCATTGTATATATAAACAAAACAAAAACCTGTATTCTATAAATTTATAACAATATGTTTTGAGTATGTAGTAAAACAGAATTCATGGTAAAACCTGTAAGTTTATTTTACCCTTTACTCTGGCTAGCTTTTTTTGTCTAAGAGATGCTACAGATGCTTTTTATAACTCCATGATTTTCAAGAGGGATTATTAAGTAGGGTATTGTTTTTACTTAGTAGTCTATTTATTGTGAAGAATAATGATTATGAATTAATCTATTAAATAGATTTCAATGCTCAATTTCTTAAAAAAATTGCATTTAGGAAGACTGCTACAACACAACATCTTTTTCATTTTTAAATAAAAGAAGCAAAAGGCTTTCTAAACAAATTGTATCATGTAATTTACTGTACTACTAAGTGAAGCAAAGAAGTGAAATGTTGGATCTTCTTTGGGAAATTCATTATTAGAATTCAACCTCAATCCATTCAGAAGACAAGATCTAGAATGATCAGTGTAATATTTGTGGATATTTATTCTTGTTAAGATAAGAAGAGTAGACTGATAGATAAACAGATAGACATAGACAGATCATCAAAGCAATAGATAGATAGTCAGATAGATAGCCATATATAGAGATGGTCAAACAGACATATAAATAGATATTCAGATGGACAGAGAGATAGTTAGATAGACAAGTAGATAGACAGACAGATAGTCAAACTGATAGATAGATAGATAGATAGATAGATAGATAGATAGATAGATAGATAGATAGATGGTCCAACAGTCAGATAGAAAGATAAAAATACAGGCAGGTAGGTAAAAATGAAAACAGAGAGTTAGGTAGAAAGAAAGACAGATATGTAGAAAGAACGGAAGACACGTAGCTAGAAAGAAAGAAGTGTCAAAGAGAAATTTAAAGTGAACTGAATAAAAAAAAAAATCCAAAAATGATAAAACTGATTTTTTTTTTGTAGAACATTGAAAGAAAGAGGCATGTAAAAGTAAAGAAAATTGAAAGAAGGAGAAATATCATAATATGTGAAAGCGAAGTGAGAAGAATTGAGTTGATGCCACTGGAGAAATACCTTAAAAACATTCGCCTACTAGGTGAAAAAAAATATTCAGGAAAAAACTCCCTTCTGAATGCTTAAAAAAAACAAAAAAAACTGTAACTTCAAATACACTTCCAGAATTTTAAGCAGTGAAATAGGTGGCTCCCAACACTATCTAAAATGAAAGATTGAAATATAAAGAAAAAGAAAAAAAATGGGAGAAAAAATGTTAAAAAAAAAAAGAAATATTAAAGTATAGGGTGTGGAGGAGTAAAATACAGGAAGGAAATGTTGGAAGGAATTAAAATAAAAGCTGCTGAGAGGAAAAATAAGAATGAAAGGATATATTTTATTAAATACTATAGTCAATCTTCTTTGATTTCAGGTCAGAATTGGCTGGTATATTCACAGTAATTGCAAAAAAGTCCAACAGTCCTATCAACACTTTTAAAGGTAAAACAGATTTTAAAGAGGTTTTACACTAGACATAATTTATTGCAGGTGAAATTCTTGTGGGAAAATATATTTATATGAAATAACACTATTGCGTTTGCCTAATTTGACCATATCCATGTTCTGTTATTTTTTGTTTTCAAATATTAATTATTGTCACTATATATACGTTATCTAATGCAGAATTGTTCATGCTTTGTGGTATCACCAGCATAGAAAGTTTCCTAATCCAATCACAACTTCCTTGTTGTGCGCATGAATGACAACAGGATACCAAAGCAACTCATGTACAGTCAATTAGATGGAAGCCATCAAAATGTTGGATGACCATGGTTATGTTACAAGAACACATTGAAAGATCAAAGAACAAAATATTGAGCAGACTGCAAGGGAAAAAAAGGAATGGATAAGAATATGTGACCAAAAATTCAAAGATTTCTCAATAACACTTATAAAAAAACTAAAAGAATCTAGAGCCAGGACAAAAGTCAATGCTGAGCAGTCTACAGATAACATTCCCAATGCTTTTATCTGTCATCACTGAAGTTGCTACTGCAAGTCTCATGCACCACTGAAGTGCCCCATTCATTTGAGTGGGTGTTGACAAAATGAATTACCTTAAAACTTCAAAATGATATCAGAACCTCATACATTGAAAACTCGACAGGGAGACCATCATCATATATATATACTAAGTATATCTTAACAGAATAGTATTTTCCAAACAAATATAATCAAAATCAATTTTGTTTGATCTCTTTAACATTCTTACTTATGTTTTTTCTGGTTTCCTTACAAGAGTTTTTATTTTGGGGTCCAATATTTTGATGTAATTCCCAAATGTACCAAACATTTCAGGTTTTTTTTTACCATCTCCAATTGTATTCAGTTGGTTATATATATATATAAATATATATGTAAGCAAATAAACCATATCTATTTTTAGATAATGGCAATAAATAATTTGGAAAATTGGTATAGAGATCTATTTCATTCTTCTTGGAAATCATGAGTACAACTCATCCAACTTGAACCTGCGATCCTAATGTTTAATAATACGGTCAGAATGTAGGTTCCATTATATATATGTATATGTGAATAAGTTTTTTGTCATACAAAATTTTATTATTATTATTTTATTATGGATGAAAATTCATATAGTTTGAGGAAACATAAAAGTATTATAGAAAATGAATGGGTAGAAAAATTAAAAAGGGAGGGAAATAAAATGAGGGAAAGACAATGAAATTATGAAAGTAACAGCAACCTGTTTCACAGCAACTGGTTTTCAAACAAGCAAATGCTTTTTTTCTTTTTATTATTTAAAAGAATGATAAATTAAAATTAAAATAAAAATATTCAAATAAAATTAAAATTGAAGAGATGAAAATTAACATAAAATTTAAAAAAATACCGATAAGCCAATAGGATAAAATAAAAATGGAATAAGGAAAGAATATATTTGAAAAGAATAAAAGTGGTGATGATGTTATACTTTAAAGAGGCTGCAGAATGTAGAATGGTGGTCAAAACAATGTGCATATTAGTTTTGGGATGATTCCTAAATTTTGTCCGATTCCGATACCAATTCCAATTCCAGGAAAATGTTGGTAAATGATTCCGATTAATGATTAACTTAAAAATTCAAGAGAATTGTAATGAAAGAATCTTAAATCTAAGGTACTTATTTAACAATGCGATTCCAATTCCCCCCAAAATACACAATCAACGATTCCGATTCCAAGGAATCGTCCCTTCACTAATACATATGAAAATTATCTTAGAGGATAAATATCATTATTGAATTTAGTTGGTGTTGTTTAAATATTCAGTAGAAAGTAACATTAAAGGATTTAGTTAGGTTAACTATTTGAATTTGATTTAGTTAGGTTAACTATTTGAATTTGATTGTCTACCCTAAATTTAGTGAAACAAACATGGGACCATCTATGTTGATGCATAGACAATTAAAGATAGATTTGATTATCACATATCTTTTGCTATAATGATTGCCAAATATTTTTAAGATTTTATCCCTCACGATGTCTAATAAAATATCAAAAATATTCAAAAATAAAATGATAAATGGGTTTTATGATTTTCTTGAAGCATTTTGGCTTGAGTTATAGAAAGGATTTATGAAGCTGAATCAATAGAACAAATAAACAATTTGTATTCATTTCTAGATATATTGAAGTAAATATTTTAAAGTAAAACTTTCCTGTGAGAAAAAAAAAATTAATAAATGAATAAATAAGTGTTTGAAGAAATAAGTTTTACTTTGAAATATTGGGAAAAAGATACAAGTAAATCATAACACCTTTTTTACTTATTGAAATTAAAGAAAAAAAGAAAGAAAGAATCGTAAAATGGTTTAAGTTCTCAAACAAAATAATAAAAAAAAGCATAGAAAATTAAATAAAAAGATGCCAAAATTAAAAGAAAAATTGACATAGAGAAACAATGTCAGTTAATTTAGAAAAAAATACAAACCTAAAATATGTTATTTTCTATTGTAAAGAAAAAATAAGAGAAAGACAGAAAGAGCATTGAAGAGAGAAAGACAGAAAGAGCATTGAAGAGAGAAAGACAGAAAGAGCATTGAAGAGAGAAAGACAGAAAGAGCACTGAAGAGAGAAAGACAGAAAGAGCACTGAAGAGAGAAAGGTAGAAAGAGCACTGAAGAGAGAAAGACAGAAAGCCATTAGAGAGAGAGAGAGAGCAGAGAACTAGAAAGAGATAGCAAGAGCATTAGAAAGAGAGAGATAGCAAGAGCATTAGAAAGAGAGAGAGAGAGAGAGAGAGAGAGCAATAGTATTAGAAAGAGAGAGAGAGCAAGAGCATTAGAAAGAGAGCGAGAGCAAGAACATTAGAAAGAGAGAGAGAGAGAGCAAGAGCATTAGAAAAAGAGGGAGAGCAAGAGCAATAGTAAAAGAGAGATGAAGAGCATTAGAAAGAGAGAGTATTGAAGAGAGAAAGAAAGGGGATTGAAGAAGGAGAGAAAGCACATTAGAAAGGAAGAGAGAGAGAGAGAGAGAGAGAAAGCATTAAAATGAGAGAAAGAGCATTAGAAAATGAAAAGAAGAATTAGAAAGTGAGATATAAAGAGCCTAAAAAAGAGAATGAATATCAGAAAAAAAAATAAGGGTTGAAAGGCTGCAAATTTGAAATCAGCATTTTCCAATTGAAATAAGCTACTTGTATTGCATAAAGAAATTTACAATCTCAGTCAAAAGGAGTAGAAAAATCACTGCAGGGAAAGCACTTGGCACCCCTTTACAACAGGAAAATCTAAAAAGCCAATGAAACAGGTTTTATTGAATAAACTTCTAAATATATATCTATATATAAAAGGAATGTAGTCTGCTGTCAGTATAAACCTCAAGTCTGCAAAAGATGGAATACAACTGAAAAGTGGTTCAGTTTTAATTTGATATGAGTTTATCTGCCTTATCAAGACCAGAATATACGTACGTCAGTAAATAAATAAGAGGTTTTTAAAATAATTTAATAAATTTTGCCATTAAATATTACATTCTTTTTTTTTTCAGATATAAATAATTTGAAACTAAATGTTATACTTTAATAAACAAAATGAATAGATTTAATTTAGTGTATATTCCTGTAAAAAATAACAGGTTTTAAAAATAATTTCATAAACTTTATCTTTAAATATTTAATTTTTTTTCATAATTCCTTTCGACCAAAATTTTATACATAAATTAACAAAATGAACTATTTCAAATAGTAATTCTACTCAGTTATCGAAAGTATAGTTTGTATGTTTTATGAATTAAGTGCAGAGAATAAAAGAAAATTCTGTACATCACTAACAGTTACGTCAGTAGGGCATTCTGGAAAGAAAGAAAATAAACAAAGATATAAATTAATAAAGACAGTTAATTAGAGAGACACAGCAATATCTGTTTGACAAGGAAATTTTACCCTAAAATATTCTACCATCAACTTACCTAAAAAAACAGAACCTCATATCATATTGGTTTTCAGAATCATTTCTAAATCTTAAAATACATTTCTCCATACAATAGAAATAAAAACATAATTCAAATATCTTATGGTTTTGCCATATCAGTTTTATATACTTACTCATATTTCAAGCAGTTTCCAAATAATAATCTGGGCAGATAGAATGTTTGTTCATTTATTTTTTAAATGCTTATTATAATTGTTAAACTGTTACAATGGATTTAGAACCTGTAACCCAGTAACTTCAGTTCTTTTTGTAGAACTACTTATTGTATATTAATGTTTTAATCTGAGCAAAAATTATTCAGTATGAGGAGAAGAATATGTTCTTTTTAGTAAAAAAAAAGGTGGGGGAAAGGAGTAAAAGATTTAAGTGACAGCAATTTGAAGCATTTTCTAACTTTTCTTTCATCATGTATTCAGAATTTAAATTCTGTGATTTCTTTGATAAAAATTCCTGCCCCGGGTGTGCTTATTCATCAATTACATGTTTGAAGTTTATTACATAAATTTGTTAAATATTTTGCTGGGAGTGAATAAACCAATATGTGTCTTTTTCTTTTCTTTCATTTTTTTAAATAACATGTTAGGTACATTCAAGAACAAGCATTCTTTTTGAAATATCTTTTGATATAGATATAAAAGAGTTGTATGTATTTGAAAAAAATAAATAGAGACGAGTGAAAGAAAACTTCCTGGGTAAAATTGTTCAATATCAATTCTTCTATTTACAATTATTTATATGTGCACAATAAATATATAAATGCAAACTGATAC
>JAYKTE010173338.1:0-12733 GCA_036873565.1 Xipholeptos notoides | reverse complement strand
CGCCGAAAGGGCCGCGCCGAAACGGCCGCGCCGAATGGGCCGCGCCGAAAGGGCCGCGCCGAATCGTACCGAACCCCAACTTATACGTTCAACAACTGAAAAATTTCATTTCTCTGTTGCCGAAATTGATGGTGCGAGACTCTAAGAAAACAACCTTTGTCACGGACGTGCGTAAGAGCAAAGATGCGTCATTGAATTCTTCATTACAGAAAAAAATGAACCAATCAACATTCACCGGTATTGAAGCCTACTAAATGTTTAGGATGCCGATGCAGTTGATGTCAACACAGTTAGGCGAAGGGTTCTACGATTTCCAAGTGGCAACAGGGATATGAGTGACAAAGTGCATCCCAGATTCCCATGCACAGGCTCTAGTTCATCCTGGCAAAATACATTGAGAATTGTGGTGACAATATAGAAAAATAAATTCTGGAGCATAAAAGGTCGCTCGTTTTAATGGTACCACTTTGTAACTCTTTAACTTTTGAATTAAAAGTTAAAAAGTAGGAGAATTACTTTTTGAACTCCCCTTATTGGAGGCACGAGTAACCTATATTATTGTAAACATATGTAACTTTCCTGGACACTTGCTAGGTCTAATATTAAAGGTACCAATGACCTATATAATCTATTATACTAAAAAAAACGGTCTGTCTATCTGTATGTCTATGACGAATTTTTCTTCCTTGTGCACTCCTACATTGTTAAGCTATACCATTTTTAAGCTAAGAAAAATTTTATGTGTGCATAGGTTGGTAGTTAAAACAGGTCAACGCATATTTTTTAAGAGATAAATTCTTTGCTCACCATCGTGGATAGTTTTTGCACTTTTTCGGCAAAAAAGAAACTTAAAGAACCTTTAATCATCACAAAGATTTACGCACTGGCGTAAAAAGAAACAACAGTTAACATGAGTGGCCGATGGTAGGGGTGCACTGCATGGTTTGGAAGATATGGTCGAATCTTCTCTAAATGCTGACTTCGGTTGAAGTATTTTAATTGATTTTGCCTGCATACGAACCAGTTTTCCTTCTTACAACTTGCATGTCAATAGAAATTTTTCTCAATGCACGTCATGGTAGAGGTAGCTTTAGAATCTCACACCGTCAATATCTGTAACAGAGAGATTGAAACTTTTAGCTAATTAATGCATAAATTCAGTCATCATAACAATACAATTTAAAATCGCCTCTGATCCATCCGGGTAATATTTTTGGAAAAACCCTTATAGATTGTTATTTATTTATTGTTTTATTTTTTAATAAGACCAGACGTACTTTTGATCCACAACTGTGGGGAATAAGAGTATTATTACAACTTTTATTAGGTCGAATGTGCGTGTAACAGAACGATTTGATTTTACGATTCCAAAGACCGCGTATCTACTACTGCCCAAGCGTGGAGGTAGGTCACTTGCGGCAGTGGATAGGCAGCCGGATCTCGGAATCATAATACAAGTCGTCCGTTTACGTTCAGATCTAAACCAATACCCTTGGGAAAAGGTATGAATTCCCACATTCCCTCGAGCTATTAAATGGTGCTTACTATGTTATTTTAAAAAATTGCGTATGAACAAAAGAACGATTATCAAGGATGGTCGTTAAATTACCTGGACAGGGTTAATATGCCGTGTAAAAAATGCAAACAAACAAACAAACAAACTGTTCCAAGCGGAATTCGCTTTAGCGCAGTTCAATGTCTTCAAGAAGTCTTGCTAAACGCATGTAAATGTAGGATCGAAAGGAAAAATATTAAAATAATATTCTTATTAATAATGAACTCAGATTATCTTACGAATGGAATGAATGTCTGCTGCTCCAGGAGGTTGACTTAACCAATCAATCAGCCGTCGGTCGCACCGATTGATCGAGGAAGAGTTTCATGATTCGTTTGTCAGGTGAATTTTATGACTATGTTTGTTTTTTGTTTTTTCATTTCAAATAAACTCACACACAAACAAGCCCAGTGGTTAGGCAGTCGGACCTCGAAATCGTAGAAGAAAAAAAATACGAACTCCTACATTGGGCATTTATATGAAAATAAGACTTTACAGGTGAGATTGCTAAGAAAGTTTAAATTTCAAAAATCCACAATAAATAAATAAATAAAAATTAAAAATCATATTTATTATTTAGGAATTTTATTGAGATGGGGCTTTTTTATAATTCAGTAACCTTTATCAGCGGACTGTTGTTCTCATCTTGGACCAGGTGTTATTGCACTACGTTTCGGCCAACTGTCCCTCTAGCCTTCGTTAGAGCCCATGGCACAGCGGATATAGGTGTTGAAGTCTACACGGTTCCAGGTGAACATTGGCAGAAGATAGCGGTTTCGATTCCTACCAGGGCCGACCAGAGGGTTAGTTAGTCAAAACGTGGTGCGATAAACAACTATGGATGGCAGTGATTGCTGGAGATGCGGTTACAAGACTCAAAATTCCTTTCTGAGGTCGCAGTTAACCACCTGACGAAGGCCAGAGGGGCAGTTAGCCGAAACGTAGTGTAATAACACCTGGCCCAAGATGAGGACAATAAAGATTAATGAAATTAAAAATCATAAATCGAAATGACCCAGAAGATGGTCAATGGAGACAGAACATTTTTGGCCATATTGGAAAATAGATTAATAGATAAGATCGATATTTGTTATGATTTTTCTAAAAACACCTTACCTTTTCATTGTACAGGTACCGTGTTTATTGATAAGAACAGTGTCTATTTAAGGACTCGTTTAATGTTTGAGCGGAATAATGAGCGGAATAATGTAAAAAAGATGTTTGGAGAAAAGACATAACAAATATGGATCCCATTTAAATACTTATTCAAACTTGACCCAGAACTAAAACCCATTACCCTTTTTATGTCATTTAATGCCGAGAACAATGATTTTTGATTGACGTTCTTTTGTCTACACATAGTTGTTTTTTAATAACGCAATATCCACTATTTAGTCCATAGCTGGAGGAAATATGGGGATTCATACCTTCCCCAATGGTATTAGTCCAAATATGAACATAAATGGAACGACTGGAATTTGAACTCGCGTTTAAACAATTCCGAAGTCCGGGAAGTGGGAGAGAAATAAAACGGTGCTAAAGAACAATATACATTTTTTTTTAAAAACGAGAAATTCATAAAAACTATTAAAAATAACTTCTTTCAAACACTTTTTGTGTGTTTCTTTATTGCTTAAAAAGACATTCGACTAAAGTAATTCCTTTAGAAATAAATTCCCAATATCAGAAATAGGTTGTAGGCCCAAAAGGTCTGTCAATAGAAGCGTAGTTCCAAAATTAATGCTTGTTTTGTTTTTTATTCCACCCAAATAAAACAGAGGGGATTGCAAATTGCATTGTTATGATGACTGAACTTATGCATTCACAACAAAGGTTTATCTCCCTGTTGTAGATATTAATGGTGTGAGAAAGACCCCCAACCCGTTCATGTGCGTCAGAAGCAGAGGTGTGCGTCATTGAATTCTTCCTAATGCGAAAAATTTGAACAGATCGACATCCACCTGCACTTGTTAACGTTTACTTAGCCAATGCATTTGATTTCAGGAGATGGGTTCATCGATTTCAGAATGGCGACAGAAATGTGAGTGACAAAAGCGTGCTCGTTCCGGACATTCATGTGACTATGTGGAAAAATAAATTCTGGAGCTTCAAACGCCTCTCGCTTTAGTACCACTAACCACTTTTATCTTCGTAGCTGTTCAACTTTGAAAAAAAATAAGTTTTAAAAACAGGTGTCATTACTTTTGGAACGACCCTCGTAGATTTTTTCATTCTATGACCTGACGGTGGAAGAAAAAAAAGTAAGCAAACAAATGCCAGCCAATAATGCCCAGAACATCATACTATTTTTCTCAAGCGCAGATGTTGCTGAAAATGCTGCACAATTGTGAGAATTTAACAACACAAGCTTTAATAAAAACCACCATTTATAGCATTTAATATTGTCGCAGTGAATAAAAAGGAAAATTGTAATTGGCCGGATTTGGGGACAAAGCTAGCCAACATTTCGGAATTCAATTTGTGGATTAACATTGGAATTACTATGAATTTATTAATGCAGCCAAATTTTGCTTGGAAAAAGTTACGGAAATTTTTCTTATAATCTTATACACAATTTTTCAAAAAGTTTCACCCACAGCTTTTACGGGCCATTAAAAGTGATTATTGTTTCCATGACAACACAGCTTAAAATTCCCAATCGTAAAGACAGCTAAAATAGCAATCTACCAAGAAAATTTTACCTACTTGTAAAAGAAAATAAACTCTTATTGTTTAAGTGGTGCGAGTGTTGGTGGTGGGTGGCGAGGTTACGTGTTTTTTGTTTTTTTGTTTTTTGGTGGGGGATGAATGGGATCCACACCATGTAAAAACTCATCTTTCTAATGTAGGTTATTAGAGTTTTCTTTGAATTCAAAATTGTCACTAACAAATAGTTGTTTTTGTTTGTTTTTTTTTGGTAAGACCTATCCACTTTTTTATCTACACGAAATTATTAAAACGGAACGAAACGCAGGGTCATGGTTATGGTTGTTCTTTCGTTCCGTCATTGAAAACCATTAGTAAAACTGAATACTAAAGGCCTTAATACGATACAAATTACTAGTCAGTGACAATTTTAAATGTGATCATGCAAACAAGGCCGGGAGCAACAACGGCCTCAGCCTCGGTTCAACAAACCGAATACCCCGAAAAATCAACATTAGAAAGGTAAGTTTTATGTGAGTTTTTACATGGTGTGGATCTTCACATTCACTTTTTTTTTTTTACTAAAATTAATCATAATCAATATTTTCCTTTTTCTTCGACCCTAACCTCTCAGCAAGAGACAGAATGGAAAAGAAGGGGGAAAGAGAATAAAGTTTAAGAACAGAGAGAAAGAAAGGGAGGGAGTGGAAATCTCGACAAAAGAGAAACAATTGAACCAAGAAGAGATTAATAACAGAGGAACTAGGGGCTATTTTTATATTATTAGTCATACGTGAAATGACTACTACTTTAACAGGCGCACGAAGGACGACAAAAGGTATGTAACAAATAGATAAGCAGCAAACAGAGAAAAAAGTTTTGCGGGACAGCTACATAGACAGCAGAGAGAAAGCTTGATGCATGCTAACCAGTGAACAGCAACCACCCACTCCGAAGTACTTTAAGAATCCCAATCATAGAAAAAGAGAAGAAGGACTAAGTTAAATTGGTCCGTGTGTTCGGTTTTTGGTTACGATTGTATCGTTTTGATCAAAAGAAGACCAAAAGATACAAGTTTTCATTAGAAAGAATGAGGGACGAATGACTGAATGGGGTGAGTGACTGCGTGCGTGACTGGCTGCACTAGTGCGCTCACTGTGTGGTGAATGAAGGAAGCGTGGCCAAAAGGTGCCTTCTTGTTTCTTTCTCTTGACGTCACGACAAACGTAAAAATAAAAAAAAGGCCTATATATATTTTTTTCAAGTGTCTACACAGAACGACTTCGAGGATGAACAAACAATAAACTAAAAATTTAAAAGAGGATATATCCTGCTGTGAAAAAAAAGAAAAACTTACTTCACTTAACTCACTCACTTGACATCGAATAAAAATAAAGCCAGTTCGCAGTTTGACCTACAGTAAAAAAAATATTGTTTTTTCGGAATCCTTGATAGGAGGCAGCCATGAAGAAAGCCAGCGGATAAACTGGCCGAAAACGTAGTAAATTTAAGAAATACAAGGATGAGTCTCGTAACCTACTGACGTGAGAACCATATAATAAATATACAAAAAAAATATCAGGAAGAGAGCAAGCACCAGCACCACCCACGCCACACAACCACGCACAACACACCAGCAGCAGCACAGACAGACAGCTCAGTAGCAGAAGAGTCAGTGATCAATTTTTAAAAGCAAAAGAAAATATTGTCTTTCGTGTTCCTGTGTCCGTGTCTCTTCAATCATACATTATTTTTAGCGTGAAAAAAAAATTTGGATATGGGTGAGGTGGGTAATGGGACATAGAGAAAGAGGGACTGAAAAAAATTGGTTCTTCCTTCATAGATATCTTTTTAATTGAGCTAAGTTTTTCTTGCCCGCATCATCGGCGCATCTTTAGTTAGTCTAAGTCTCAACTTCCCTACTTACAAAAAAAATTATCAAAACAAAAATTTAATATTGCACTTAAAAAGTTTCTTTCAATGAAATTTTAAAATTATTTATTTTTTAAGATCATAAACTCCTTGAATGAAGCAAAAATTAGTTTTTTAATGAAAGAAAATACACTTCTTTTCCTCTCTATCCAGTTACGCTAGGCTTGGGACCCAGACTTAGTGTCAGAATTTCGCCCTTAAAAATCAGTTCGTGAAAAATGTGTTCTTAACTTTTTTTCACCATTAAAAACGAACAAAATACTTTTTTTAAATAAAAGATTTAATATTAAAAAAATTTTATAATTTTTTTAACGAAACTGTAAACTAACTGTGCTACCTGAGGACCAAAACCACATTATTACGGGCCAGTGAGTAGAGAATACACACGCACGCTCCTCAACACCACACCACGAACGCCTCATCTCACCACACCAACCACCAATAGCCAGTCATTCCGACTGACTAGCAGCGGCAGCAATATCAGCTGTTGAGGACTAAAACAACTTGTTGTTTGTTTGGTTATTTGTGTTTTTGTTTGCTATTTTTTTTTTTTATTTAATTCCAACTTTTCATTCCATCAAAAGAAGATATGCCAGATAAATTACCTTTGAAAGATATAGTGGCCTTCTGGCATGCCGGAGTCAAAGCCTATTCTAGTGGAGATTATGAAAACGCATCTGCAAATTTTCAAAAGATTGCTGAAGATGGAACGGCACGAATCTCTTATAATTTGGGTTGTGTCGCTAAAAAAGTGGGCGAACTTGATGTTGCGCTTGAGGTAAGTGTCTTTTGTTTGAAATTTCAAAATAATAATTAATCGGAAAAAATTTGCCCCAGAGAAGATACAAGTAGAAAAGAGGGTTGAAGTGAACCGAGGGTTTAGGGGTCCCCTCGAAGATGGTAGTAGTCCGGTCCGCCCACTCTGGCCCATAAAACGGTTCTATCGTCGTGTCCGAAAAATATTTCTGGAAAGGTGAGATAGTGTGTGGAGTGTGCAGTAATGGCTATGATGGACCACGCCTATATTTTTTCCAAATTTCTCTTTATAATCAGAAACTTTATTCTTTAATTGATAGTAAATCCGTTAAAACAATTTTTTTTAAATTGAATATAAAATTAGAGAAGGGGTTGTCTGCCAACTCTATTGCTGATAAATTTCTAATTTGTTTTTATTGAAAAAAAAAGGAGAAAATTTTACTGGTCACAAGGAGTTAAAATGACCTCTCCCTAAAGCAACGAATCCCCATATCACTATTTAGCCAGCTACTACAAGAAAATACTAGTGGCAAGAAGTACAGGAAGCACTTAGTCTTTAAGCACTTCTTGATCCCGGACATAAATCTTTAAAAATATGTGAATGATCATGTATGCGTAATCCCAAGCCCCAATATAATGCCAATTTTTTTTTGTCTGGATTCTGTGAACCATCAATATCCACCTCATGAGATTGATTGGTGACCGACCAGACATTAAAATTCCCTGGGAAATTTTTAGGTGAACTCAACATTGAAAATATTTCATTTGAAATGGATTGAGACTTTAAAGATGAAACAGTTTTGTCATGAATAGAATTTCTCCATTGGTCTTTGTAATTGTTGATGAACTATGCGAATTCAATTCAGTTAAATAAGATTCACTTTTTTGGAAAAGGTACGAATTTACTACACTACATCCACTTCTAACAATTTACTCACAATAGAGGAGATAATTGTGAAAAATAATTGTTTATTTTAATTTACACACTGGCTCTCTTCTTCAAACCACTTTCTCATTTTGTAAATTAGCAATATTTAATACCGTTCATTCATTACTAGTATGCCTATATCTTGTAGACACTAAGCAAACTACTTCTTATATATATACATACATACATTAGTAGATAAGCATAGATATGGAGTCAACCACCTTTGGTGACTGTCAGTTTTTTTGCCTGTGCGTTCACAGACCAAAAGTTTGCTGTGTTGTTTACATTCATTCATATACATCGTTGACACACATTGAGAATTGTGGTGACTATGTAGAAAAATAAATTATAGAGCATTAAAGATCGCTCGTTTTGATGGTACCACTCTTGTGTTCGTACCTCCTAAAAAAGGTAACTTTAAAAAATAGGTGGAATTACTTTTGTAATGACCCTCATAGTAGATTATGATCACTTTTGGTGTGAAGCCACATTGGTCACAATTTTATTGAGGGACATATTGCTAGCCAATTTATTTTCAGATTGGTAAACTACAATTGAGCAACATTCCTCTTAAAGCATGAAACTAAATAGGTAATAGTAGATCGATCCTGTCGCATGCAACCATCTATTTCCCTTAGAAACTATCTGGATACGGCAGATAGCCGCTCACTATGGCTCTTGAATAATAAGCCATAGTGGTTGAAGACAAAGAAGTTTATATATGGTAGGTTCCACTATATTATGCGGGACATCCCAAAAGCTAAAAAAAAAAAGATAGGTGGCCTTACTTTTGTAATGACTGCCGTAACATTGTTAGCTGACATAAGGTTAGCAAAGATTAAGATTCTATAGCAGATATTAGTGGTCTGGTAGCAAATGGTTCCATGACCTAGAAGCTGACATAGCTGGGTTTTTTTACAATAAATTTGGAATTAACTAGATGAGCTTTGAGATAGATGGTCTATGAGGTTTAGTGGTCTGTTTGCATAGGTCTATGTCCAAGATCGTATGTAATAGCGAATAGAAATCTAACGTCATAAGAAAAATAGGCCTTGGGCCTAACTTGGGTTTGTGCTTGACAGAGTAGATCCATCCTTAAGAATATTTCCATGAGTTATATGATATATACTTTGTCGTCTACCAAACTGAGTTAGGCACAGGGCCCGTTTTACATGCTCATTACATTCCTGGACTTTTTTTTATCTGTGTTGTGCTTCACTTAATTGAGCTGTTCTCCTTTAGTTGGTGACCTTATCTACCCAAATTTTTGGAATCCGTGTTATCTTTACCTAGATGAATTACTCTCCTTGAATTGAAAGGCCTCAGCTAAAAATAAATGTAATGGTTTTTTTACTTAGATTTGAAATTACATAATGCTATACCAGAGTCCAAGCTTTTACGGTTCCTCCAACATTATCGCGATTATCGCGAATGTGTTATGTCTTCCAAACCAAAAATAGCAAAATGCAACAATCAGATCCCAGTGTATTATATACAATCAAATATTCAATAACAACGTAGCCACTAATTTTTCAACCACTAGATCATCAAAGTTGCTAAATAAAGAAACTTGTCATGGAAAATGGCCACATTTCAAACATGACTCACTTCACAAAAAAATCCAAGTTCCATCCAAGATTAGATTGACTATGTGACAAGCTTGATTAATTTTTTTCAGTGCATTGTGATAATTTTCAATCAAAAAAGAAATAGGTTGCATAACACTGAGTTAGTTACAAATATAGTTACAAATATCCCCCTATTGTTTGGACTTAGAAATATGCTGAATGCACCTTGGAAAAATCTGGTTTTGATAAAAATCTTCTTCATAGAAAAACAATTTTTAGAAAAATATGGTTGTGTTAAAACCTTCTTAATAAAACATTTTGCAGAAAAATATGGTTTTCTTAAAACCTTCTTCATAGAAAAACAATTTTTTGAAAAATATGGTTAAAACCTTCTTCATAGAAAAACAATTTGTAAAAAAATCTGGTTTCCTTCTAACCTTCTTCATAGAAAATCAATTTGTAGGAAATTATGGTTTTTCTTCTTCATTAGATCATTAAATATTTTGATGTAAAGATCATTTCCAATCCATTTCTACCATAATAATCATTCTGAAAATGTTTTCTACAGTAAAAGGTTTTTCTAATGGATTTTCATTTTAAAATTAATTGCTAATGAACTTTTGTAATAAAAATCATTTTAATGTATTTTCATAATAAATTAATTTCAAAGACTTTTTCATAGCAAAATCACTTAAAATACATTTTCATTGTAAAAATGATATTCAGTGCATTTCCTTTGTAAAAATTGTTGCACAGAAAATTAAAATCGATTTTTATAGCAAATATCATTTAAAATGCATTCTTATAGAAAAAATCATTTCCAATGCGTTTTCATAATAAAAATCATTTTCAATGACTTTTTATAGAAAAAAAATAATTTCAAATAAATTATCATTGTAAATTTATTTCAAATGTATTTTAATGTATAAATCATTTTCATTAGATTTTTATTTAAAAAATCCTTTTCATATATTAATCATATTAAAAATCATTTCTAATGCGTTTTACTATAAAAAATTATTTCCAATGTATTTTAATGGTAAAATTTATTTTTAATATATTTTTATTGTGAAAGCCATTTTTAATTAGTTTTAATAGAAAATAATTTCGTAAACATTTTTAGATTAAATATTGATTGCTTTTATAAGAAAAATCAAATTTAAGACATTTTTATTGGAACAATCTTTTTAGAAGAAAAATCATTCCAATACATTTTCATAATAGAAATTATTTTAGAATATTTTGTGTTTGCGAAAATCATTTCTAGTAAAACTCTTTTCTAATATATTTTCAATGCATTTTGGTGTAAAAAATAATTTATAATGCTTTTTATTAATGTAATCAAGGCAGTGTTTGGTTATGTTTTATTTCCCATCTTTAAAAAGTTTCTATAAATTCTTTAAAAAGTGCAGCCTCTAAAACTTATTATGAAAGGAAAAGATTCGAAATTACATTCTCAAATAAAAATCATTTTCTTTCTGTTTAAAGTCAATAAAGTATCAAATGTAAACTTGTCACTATTAAGTGGTTGCTATAAAGTGCCTGGTAAAAATGGGAAAGGAAAATCAGGCCGAGGAAAAATTGACAAATGAAAATTGGGTTATTTTTAGGTAGGAAAAAAGACAATTTTTAACATATAACAAAAATAAAATTGATTTTGAGACCGTTTTGAAAGGGCTTCAGGAGTATTATGGTTAGAGTCTTAAATTATTTTTTAATCATTTTAAGTCATGAGTGATAAAAAAAACTTCTGTTTTTTCCTACCGAGTGAAAATTGCCCAGTTATCCTTTGCCCAAATTATCCTTTGCCCAGTTTTTTCTAAATCAAATTATAATTTCCCCCGGGGAATTTTAGTGGTTATTTTTAAGTTTATCTGGTATAGTGGCTACAATAAGCAATCCAACCTTATCCATGTACTCATCTGTGTCAATTCCAAGTCAAAAGGAAGCAGAGGAGACCAATATGACGTTGGAATGATTTGGTGGTGTGACAAAAGTTATTCTGAACAAAGGACCCACTGTTTGATCTTGGCCCTATTTTATTTATGTATTTTATTATGTTAAATACATTGTATGAAATCAATTATTTTTATTTCTTTATTTCTTTTTCACAAGGGACAAAAATAAGGGTGTGGTGAATTGAAAATATATAAAATTAAATAAATGAATAAACAAATAGAATAAAATAGTACAAAAATATTCGATTCACACGCAAATAGAATCACATTCACACACACACACGTGCAAACAAAAGGCAGAGAAACATATAAAAAATACATGCAAATATTCACGCAGTTACATACACATTCACACACTCTCAATTACTTACACACATACTTACATACACTCAGATAAAATTGTAAACACACACAGACTTGAATGTCTGTGTGTGTTTATGTGGATTCCTCAAATGCAATTAGACTATAATGCATACACACATACACACAAATACACACAAATAGACATACTCTCTACGATTCACATATTTACAAATATTGTAACACACAAAATTATAATTCAGATTCACATACTTACACAGATAAATACACAAATATTAACTCACATACATTGATACATACAGAAGCATTTTATACATTTTTACACTCACTCATATCCACACATTCACAAATACATAATGACACACATTTGTTCAATACATATTCTAATTTCCACATTTTACGACTACATGATTTGAATTTTAACTCTATAAATGATTTCACATCTGGTTTTAGTAAGAAAATAAAATAATAGCAATAAAGAAATAAAGTAATAAAGCACTTGGAGAGCGTAAACCACAGTTAAATCACAAGATTTGAATATCTACAAAAACAACTTTAATCCAGAACAACGTCAATTAATTCATTTACCATTCAATCATTATTCTCATTCAAATATTCCTTGGATAAAGATCATAATATGGGCAACATCTATCAAAATCTAATTTGTTTATTCAATTGGAGGTGTGTCAACTTTGCCAGAAATTTTCCAACAAAGAAAGCAAGAATTTATTGATATATTAGATTTTTTTATTATTCAAAAACTTCTTGAATCAGACTAATGATCCAGACTAACATTTATTAAAATTTAGATCATTTACTTATTACTGCCGAACTATTGTAATAAAAAGAAATTAACAAAATAATTAGTATCATACTTGTCTGTGGAAATATATATCTATCAACCCACCCTTTTTTTTTTCTCTCTCTCTCTCTTTTCTCTCTCTCTGCCTCACTTTATCTATCTGTATATATATATATATATATATATATATCAGATAGCGTAGAGGGTAGAGACAGCGCTGTCACCCAAGATGGTGCGGTTTCGATCCTGGCTAAAGGAAGGCTGGTT
>JAYKTE010173227.1:0-12735 GCA_036873565.1 Xipholeptos notoides | reverse complement strand
TTGCAAGAAAGGTTAGAAGAGCACTTTATAATCAGACATTGCCTTTTTGATACCCGGGCAACACCGGGTCGGGTCAGCTAGTATAGTATAATATAGTATATACAGGGTGTTCAAATAGTTACTGTGCACAATGGGTATATAAAAGTTTGAATAAACTAATAAATTGTAATTTTTATTACAAAACATTTAATCAATGCAATTTTTACCAATT
This sequence comes from Xipholeptos notoides, assembly GCA_036873565.1. Lineage (NCBI taxonomy): Eukaryota > Metazoa > Mollusca > Cephalopoda > Idiosepiidae > Xipholeptos > Xipholeptos notoides. The sequence goes on along the minus strand of JAYKTE010173227.1, from coordinate 12,524 downwards.
ATAAAGTTTTATTTATTAACAGTATCGCAGCTTGTCTTAAAGAAAATGCTGGAAATATCCTCCATTGGCATTAAGATATTATTATCTACTGCAAAGCAACTTTTCAGACACCCTGAATAGTACTCTATGTCTAATATTAAGAAGTTGTTACATTGACGAATGAATGGATTTATTCACAAAATTATTGAGAAGATCTCCAAAATATCAATGATAAATAACTTTCAAAATACAGATCATTAACTCCAATTGAATAAATGATTTATAAAAAATTTAGTAAAAAAAAAATTGTTGAAAACTTGATGTATTTTCAAATATTTTTATTTTCTTATTTGGCAAACCACTAAATGTGTTTTTTTTTTCTTTTTTTCTCTTTTTAGGTAAGTCTCAAGTGAAATTGTGACGGTAATGTACTTGATTGTCGTCTTAAACAATTACTTGTAAGCCTTATTGCCAAAATACATGGCAGTGGTGTTGCTCCTGTTTTTGCAGTCTGGGGCTGCTGCTGCTGCTGCTATTACTCCTAGACTTTCATCTTATTACTGGACTCATATACATATACAATAATGGTCGTCAAACATTTTCTAAAACAAAAAAAAGTATAATTCAAATTACGAAAAGAAATTGTTAAACAAGATTAACTGGCTCTTTCTTATTTATAGTTTTTCTATTTTTACCCCACCAATGTGACTCCCACCTCTGGAATGTGCCAGCTGGGGCAGACAGACCCTCCCACAGCCAGTCTGCTACACCCCTGCAACATGGTCAACCAACTAAGAAAGTAATAGTACATATAGATAAAACATATTTACACAGTAGATTTCTCCAATATTTTTGTTAAATATCAATCTGTGTGATATCATGATTATGTAATGCCTGAAAAGAGGAATTCATTCATTTCACTGCTTTGTTGTTTCTATCTTTCCAACATTTTACATTTTTCTACAAGATTATTATAAAGTATGCATAAATTGCTACATTATCTCATTGTGGCATCATATGCAAAAGAGCTAATTTGCAAAAGCTGATAAACACCATCTTAGTCAAAATTAAACTGAGTATGTTATTCTGTGACTTTGTTTAGCTTTTATTATTATAACCATTTGTCTAGAAAAGTTAATCTGAAATACATACTTTAATTTGATTGATTTCTCAGATTTTAACAAGTACAAAAATCACAATTTACAGACAATGGCTAATTTGGATACATCTGTTTTTGCATATTAACTCTTCATATGTTCTAGCTAATTATCACATTATTTTTGTTGGATGATGGTGTTTTTAAATTTTATATGGTGCAAATAATGCATGAAAGAATCTTATTTTTTGTGTGTTGGAAAATCAAAAAGGTTTTCCTTATCAGGATTTTCTCCAACTTATTTGGCAATAAGCCTTATTTTAGATTTGATTTTCTTCGATTTCTCTTCTTAGGAACTAAAACTTTAATCAATTTACTATTCTATTGATAACACTTTTCTTTCTAAAAACATTATGAAAGCAAGGGAAAATAGAACTTACAGAGAATGAGGCATCATTCATTACTTCTATTTACTTGTAGAAGTAACTTGTGTAATTATAGCAACTTAATTAAGATTGGTCCTAAGGCCTTTTTCCAAAACGCTGCAATCGGACCCGACAAAGTTGATTTGATAAGATAGAAAGAAAAGGAAAAAATGGAATAAGAATTCACTTCTCTTTTTTCAGGAATTCCTTCTTTCTTTAGATTTGCTTTGCTCCTTAAATTATTGCTGAGTGATGAACAATTTGGCTATCTTTAAATGGATTATTTCTCTCTTTCTGATATTGTAGCCTTACCCTGTCTCTTTCTTTCATAATGTCACACAATATTCATCTTAGGATCGCTGTATGAGGTACTTCTTTTTTTGTTTTGATTATCAATAGAAATATTCAAATGGTCATAAAAATAATGTGTAAATGAGATCTTAGTGATTTGTGACTCATTAATAACAGAAAAAATACAACTCAAAATTAAAAAACACTAAGGAAATTTGTATTTAATGACATTTTGTTATATATGAAACGTAATGTTTTAAGGGCTGTTACTTTAAAAAATAGCTAAAAAATATCTTTTGAGAATAGCAACAGAATCTTGCATATATTCAAATAAAAAAAACATTTTGCAAAAAACGACGAAAAAGCACACAGAAATAAAATCCAAGGAGAAAATAAATCTTAACAACAACAAAATAAACACATCAGATCAAGACACAATAAAAACTAGAATGTAACTGACAAAAAAAATATCAATCCCTGAAGATGGTCAAGGAGGACCAAAAACGTTATAAGAAAGCTTGGAAATTATATTAAGACACTTAACCCAGCAACTAAGTTTCTTGTTAGAAAATAAGAAAAAACTGAATTAAAAATATTAAAAAGGAAAATTAAAACTCTTTTTAATGAAACACCTCTGAATAATAATATTCTGCCTGAATATACTAAATTAAAAAAATGTATATAATCCAATAAGAAAACAGAATAATTTGTATTGTATTCGTTAGTAAGTAAATGGCAACATTGGCTTTAAAAACTGTACTTCAATAAGGTAAAACTCATTAGTTGGTGTTTCGCCAAGAAAAAGGAAAACTCAGATCAAAAACCTGGAGTTGACTCACCCTCTTGGTTGTCTGACTAACAATCTACTGCTATTAAACAAAATTAGCTTATTACAGAAGCTAAATGAGATTTTTCAAGAGATCTTGTAGACTTATGATTTGCAAAGAATCAATCAACATGAAAATATGTATTCTACTAGATTTGGAACATTATTTTTAAAGGGTGCTAAGTTTGAAATGTCATGAAATCAAAGGACAAAATAACTTATGTAATGCTCTTATTGAAGAAATGAGAATTAAGATGAGAATTTATGAATTGCATGTATAAATATAGTTAAAATACTGTTAACTTTGAAAGATTAACAATACACAGTTAAATAGCTCATTTCAAGAATGAGGTTAAATGATTTGTATGACAGTACATAGTTAAATAGCTCATTTCAAGAATGAGGTTAGATTATTAGTATGAAGATATACAGTTAAGTGGCTCATTTCAATTATTAGTATTACAATACACAATTAAATAGCTCATTTCAAGAATGTGGTTAAATTATTTGTATCTTAATTAATTCTTATATGAACAACTGCTTCTTTTTTGTATTTTACCAAACCTCAGTTTGACATAAATAGTTTTGATTTAATCTGACAAGATTAGACTTGTGCAATATCTGCTTCTCCATGCCAATATAGAGAAAACAAAGAAAAGAAAAAAAAGTTAAATTGCCTAAAAAAGAATATTTCTGCATTGACAATTATTTCCTTGTGATTGGATTATAGAAAACCAAAAGAATCTTTGGGTTTTATTTGGTTATTCTTCACATCTAACTTGATGATGAAGTTCATTTTCCAGAAGAATGCCTATAAAGTAAGACATGTGATTATTCAAGCTAAAAAGCTTGTCTGTTTTTTTTGTCTCTATTTCTCGTCCATGATGTAGATACTTTTAGATAAATGCATGTTTTTGTATGTGTAAGTGTGATGCTGAATGAAAGTGTTGTGCATTTTCTTGATGATCAGTTTCATTTTTGGCTTTTCATTTTCTGATTCATGACATAACATCTCAAAAGAAAAAAAAAAGAAAAAATAAGCCATCATCAAAAAAGCGACCCAATTTGTTGATACTTGCTTAGCATATTTCAGCAGTAAAAAGAAACTAAAAAAAACAGCAAAAAAAACAAACAAAAATAATGTTATTGATTCTTGGATATGAGCAGTGCTGTATTGATCAAGAAGAAAGAGACCTGTTTTCTTTTTGCCCCCCCCTCTCCCCAAAAAAACAAAAAACAACATAAAAAACAAAGACAGCTGCAACTTAGCCAGTATGGCGTTTTGCCAAGCACGTGCTTTTTCTTGTAGATCCATTGATTTTAAAAGGTACCTGCTGACTCTTATTTTCATTAGATAATTAAAGACTTCTTCACAACACATTTTGTAAATATTTTACTCATTTTTTTTTATCCGTGTCTCGATACTACTGTCTTCATAAACAACTTTGTTTTTGAAATTGACTTTTTTTTTTAAATCATGATGTAAACCAATGTTTTCTAAAAATATTATTTGGACTATTTTCCTTATCCATATCAATAATAATAATACTTTTAGAATTAATCCTACCTCATCTCAAGAATTTTGAAAATTAGTTAACCAATGTACTTGAAAAATTTCATTAGGAATTGTAGTTGTATCATCGAGGCTTATTTTACCTACATATTTTATTCAGTTATCCTCCATCATTTATTAATCTGCTTCAAATGAAACTAACCATTCTCAGAATTAAGTGAACAAAAAAGTTAACATGCCGTAAAAAAAATCAATCAATCAAATAAAACTGCAGCAGATGAGTGGTTGAGTTTTAGGACTTTGAAATTTCAATAAGTGATTTCAAGTCCAAGCCATATCATTACTTTCCCTTTTGATTGCTAAGGAGGGGAACTCTTCTAGTTAATGGACTATTCAGATAGCTAAACATAGGTAGATTTATGTCTTAAATCTTGGCAGATAAAGACTGAAAGGAAAACCCTGAAATATTAAACATGCAGCATCATAATTGATAGCTAAAGTTGAAGAGCAGTCTGTTATGGAACTTAAATATATGAATTCTAAAAGTACTAATCGGACTATTTTCCTCATCTATAATATTCTCGCTCTCACAACGTTTTAACCGAATCACTCTCTGGCCTTATATATAGATGAGGGACATAGTCTGATTCGTACTTATAGAAATCATCATACCTAATATCAATGATTTCGAAAAATAAAGATATGAATTTTGGTCAAATTGCAGTTCTATGCTCATGAGTAAATAATCAATACGTATATCAACTAGGTTAATTTCTGTTTGACCAATGAGGTTAATTAGTATTCGCCAGGTGTCTCTGTATGAGAAATAGTCATGAAAGAGAAATCAAATTGCCCTAGAACCATAAATTGTGTAGACTATACTTTTGAATATTTAGTCAAGTCTCGGTTTTTAATAGAATGCGATATTACTTTCCAAAGGATTCTGAAAGCAAATCGAAATTAAAGTCAGTATTCAGGGAAGTCCACTTGTGGCAGTGGATAAGAAGTCAGTTTTCAGAATCATAGAACGTGAGTTCGAATCCCAGTCATCCTGTTTGAGTTCCTAATTGGACTAATACCCTTTGGAAAGGTATGAATCCCTGCATTCCCTCCAGCTATGGGTTAAATAGTGTATATTGTGTTATTCTAAAAATTAGAGTGGACAAAAAATAAAATTTGCCAAAAATGATTGTTCTCTGCATTAAATGACCTAAACATAGTTGATATGCTGTAAAAGACAAACAAAAAAACAAACAAAAAGTCAGTATTCAATAGAATAAAAAACCAAACTCATTTTGAAACCTGGATAAGTCTACCTGACTGCCAGACAAGCAGCCAAAATCTAATTATTTTCATAAATATCTTGTGAATTGAACTTAATCTAAAAAAGTACCAACTGCTAGCACCACTTGTGAGATCTGATTAATGCAACTATGAACTTTTCATTCAAATATTTTTTATTACAACAAAGAAGATGGGAAATCTTGCTTGGATACATTAATCTAACAACTATTTCAGATAGTTTGAAAGAAATTTTGTTGTTTCTAGACGTAAACATGCCATACCCCGAGGAAGCATGGTGAACATCTACAATACACTTTTAAGCTAAATGAGGAAAAGACCACACTCATTTAAACAAATACAATATATATATATATATATATATATATCAATAAAAAGCATTTTCTACATTTGCTTTCATTTAGCACTTAGTTTCCTTTTGGTTTTTTTTTTTTATAGAATTGTTACTTTACCTTTAATGGAAACATCTCAGGTTTATATGTTTATATTTTATTTCAACATTTCAAAAATATTTGCTTGTTTCTTAGCAAAGCAAGAGAAATAATGATAACTGCTTTTAATGGTTTGGTTTCTTTCATGTTGAGTTGGCTGGCTCAAGTGGTAGTAGAGATAATACTCAAATTTTGGAGCAGTTTTCATAGTATGGTAGCCTAGAAGTATTAAAAAGATTTTAGTTTTTAAGTTCACAGCTATTACAAAGAAAAAAGTAAAAGGTATGAAAGTAGGAATTTGGGAAACATTTCAGCATTTACTTACTTGTGTTAATTCAAAAATAGGTTTTTTTGTTCTTTTTTTTGTAAAAGTCTGGATGTCAAATGAAGAAACTTTCAAATCATAATGTGATACATTAGAGTTTTAAGAAAATATTCAACTAAATAACCATATACTAGTAAAATGTAAACTTAAATTAGAAAATAGCCAAGGGCATAGGCTTTTGTTCTATTCCTAAAAGTTCCTGACTTTGCATTAAATGTTAATAATGATGCAGAGCTATAAAAGTTCTGATGATGAAGAACCACAAACCTTTCATATATTTTTTATTCTTTCACTTTAATCTTCTCTGGATTTAGGAATTTAATTATATTACTACAATCCTGTTTAGTTTTATGTATTAATTTTTTTTAACTGTTGTCCTCATCTTTTATTGTTCTTCTTACACCATCTTTTGGCTAACTTATCCTCTAGCCTTCATCAGGGGATTACTTATCACCTTGGATAGGAATACCGAGTCTTGTAACTGTATTCCCAGCAGCCACCACTGTTTTCTATAGTTGTTGTCTGTTGCACAACGTTTTGACCAAATGAAGATAGCGGTTTTAATTCCCACCCAAGCAGTCCTCAGTTTCAGTTAGTCAGAATGTTGTACAACAACCATGGAAAGCAGTCCAAATGAAATTAATACATAGATTTTGAAGCCTCACCTCAAAGAATTCCCAAATAGATATAATCCTTTACTTTTTCAGACTTTTTTGAATTAATCATTATTTTCAGAAAAGACATATGAAAGATTTTTTCTTACTAAATTTTCAAACAAAATCTTTGGATCGATTTTACTTTTATTCTAAAACCTCATCAGAATCTCTAAATATATTTCATGAAATCTGAAATGTTTGCTTCATTGAAAATATAAGTATATGTAAAGAGATCCTGTTTTCTATCAAAAATAATGTTAAAAAATTTAGACAGAACAAAAATATCTGATGCCCATTTGTTACATAAATTTAGAATTTTCAAACCTATTAAAAATAACTTAGTATGAATAAGATTAACATATTTTCAAACAATGTTAAACTTTTCTGTATTAACAATTTTATAAATAGAACATACCTTTGCCCAGAAGATTTGTGATACTTTTGTCTAACTATCGATTTTACATTTGACAGAGTCTTATATGAGAACATCACCACAAAAACTATTTGACTTCTAATAACCACAAATGGTTGATAGGTCGTTAAATACAATCACACCAAACCAAATTAAATGGTTAATACATTCTAAACGAAGTGTTATTCCTTTTTCTCCCTCCAGGAATTCTTTCAACATTTAAAAGTATTGATCTTGCTATAATAATTAAAACAAAAAAGAGAACTTACTTTTCAAGACTTTAAAGTGTAAATTGGGTTTCAAATTTTTACTGATAAAATTTGTTTTTATATTTATTTGGAATTTTTTTTTAGATGGGGCTTCATAATCTATGTATTGATTTTATTAGCATGCTGTTGTCTTTATCTTTATAGTTATTACATTTGTAATTCTTTGAGATGAGGCTTCATAATCTGTGTATTGATTTTATTAGCAGACTGTTGACCTCATTTTATAGTTGTTATTACACTATGTTTTGGCCAACTTATCCTCTGGCCTTCGTCAGGTGATTAATCATAACCTCGAATAGAAACTCTGAGTCTTGCAATCCCAGTAATCACTGCCTTCCATAGTTGTTGTCTATCACACCACATTTTGACCAACTGAATCACTGGGGTGCTTGGTTAGGGATTGAAACTGATATCTTCTAACAATGCTAACCTGGAAGGCAGGGATTACTGGCAATACATTCATTTGAATTCTTGTTATATTTGGTTTATTCATTATTTTATTCGACTTTTTAATTCTTAATAATGTTTAAACTTTGAAATGGTTCTTTCTTATCATGGCTCAGGTGTAGTCATCAATTTATAAGTAGATATATTAATTTCTCAAAAATATAATTCTATCGTTGTGTGCTATACATCTAGAAGTTTTGTTTGGTTTCCATAACTATTCATAAGTTGTTTAATTAATGTTTTTTTTTCAGTTTATTTCATTTAATATTTATTTTTTATGAAATAAATAATATGGTGCTGTACATTAAGATGTTGATTGCAGAAGTCTCTGCTTGATTAGTTATAACTAGAAAGTACCCTAAATTCATGATAAATTACATTTTGCACCAGCCAAGCTGATACTAATAAAATTAGCTTTGATTAAAACAGGAAATAGATGGATGAAGAAGAGGATTAAATTAACAAAAGCATCAGGGAATGATTTTTGGCCACTTTTTTCCGGAATATAGTTTTGTAGAATTTTAAAGAAAGCAACTATTTATAAAGATAACAATTCTGTGCTTTCCTTGAAAATTATGGGTGTATTTTTATAATTGATATTTAAGTTTTATAAAACAAAGAAAGTGGTTATTTTATAAAATCCTACTTTCAATTTTACTGATAAGAACATTAATGAAGTTCTGATATAAAATCTATATATCTATTAAATAGAAAAATGTGTGTGCGCAGGAGATTTTCATATTTTCCTACCAAACTCTTCTGCCAATTCTTTGTCTACAGTCTTGGAATTTGACATAAAGGGAATTCAGGCTTCAAGCAAAATTTTTAATTTAGTTGGAAAAACATCAATTTAGATATACTTTTTTTCAATTTTAATAATTTACTGTATCCTGGTTGTCAACAGATGCTGGCGATCAATATTTCACAAGTCTTTAGCCAAACATTCAAATAAAAAGCAGGAATTGGACTTAAATTGTTGTTAAACTAGAAATATTTCTACAATCCTTTAAGTATTACAACTTTTTTTACAAAGAGAGTTTCATTGAAATTAATGGTGAAATAATTTATTTCAAGTTCTTTTTAATCACCTGAGCGAAGCTGGGCAATATTTCTACTGACACACAAAAAAATGTTTTCAATTCATTTAACTTCTTAGTTCTTTCTATTAAGCGATCCAATATAATGTTCTTTTGAATATGGAATATCAAGGGGATTTATAAACCATCAGATATGTTTTCTATATTTATGGCGCCAAATATTTTTTTGATTATAACTGGAATATGAAGCTATATTTCTGTGCCCATTATTGCTGATATTTACTTAACTATGATCAGTTGAGGATAGAGAACATCCCATGAGGATAAAACTCATTAACTTAGCAAAGAGATAAGTGTGACAAGCATGGTTATGAATTCCACTCCAGCTGTCTCTCTTAAAGATATTAATAATGTGCCAAAAGCTAACAAATGAATTTTGACAGTCATTTATTTCTACTGAAGCACTTATTCAAAGAAACTGGTTGGTTTTTTTTTGTTTTCTATTATATTTAATAAAATAAATCAAGGATTTGTTTCTGTAGATTATTTGGTTGTCTCCTCTTGATGGAGACACCTGTCTCATTGGGGAAAAACAAATGACACAGAAAATTGTTTTGTTCCAGAAAAAAAAGAAAATACAATATTGCTTTGGGGTGTTAAGTGAAAATTTTGATAAGTTGTTACCATACTCATATAAATAAATATCTCTCTCTCTCATTATATATATATATATATAGTGACTACCACTTCTTTACAGAAGAAGGCCAACCCTCACGACATGCCCAACTGTAAATGAGTCCACATATGGTTCGCCATCCCCCCACCTGTTTTGAAGAGCATACTCTACAGGACAGACCCCCAGGTTCCTGGCCTGCCCCTGGTTTATTACTTTTCTGCATAAGTAGCACTGTGGCTCATAAGAGATGCTTTGGATAGGCAAATTCTACCACAAAGCACATGAATATCTAGTCTCAAAATCAATCTCAGCTGAGATATCCCATTTACGTTAGACTCGCCTCAGAGCAACGTGCTTGCACCCCCTTTCCTCAAAATTCTGGCATCCAGTGCAGACATGCCTCCATGAATTCTGATCCATTGCTATTGATTCCTAATTCCCTACTTTTATGTTTAGGGTCATTCAGTTACCTTTAATGACATCTTTGAACCATTTCCTTGGATTATGTTTCAGGCGCTTACCCCATTATTTCATTAAAGAGAATTTCAATCCTCTTTTTTTAGGATGATCTTTTTCATTGTTTCTTGTTTTCAAACAAGGGCCTTTGTCTTGGATTAAAGTGTTCTTATACCTTCCCTCAGCTTTTCAAATGCTTTCAGTCTTTAATAACCATCCTCATAGTGGTTGTCTGTCATCTTTGATGTGTGTTTTTTTGCTTGTGGTGTTAGTTGTTTATTAATTGTGTTTTTCCACACATTTTTACCTTTTGTTTAAAAAAAGTGTGAAAAAACATATATATATGTATGAAAAATATATATAAATGAAACAACAATGTGAATGATATATTATTTTTAAAAAAGCCAATGATTAAATATTTTGGTTTATGAAAAACGTCATCAGAGCTTGAGATGTTTGGTTAAAAAATATATACATGCACCAAAATTTATATATATGTATATCATTAGTTTTGATATGGATAATGATTTTTGATATTATTTGACTGCTTGTTAAGTATGTACAAAAAATAAGATTTAAAGTGTTGTATATTTTTGAAATGCACCAAATCGATTCACCTTCATTGAATCTTAATGGAAAGACTTATCCAGTATTTAGTTAATCAGCAGATATGCATTAATTGTTTTCTCAAAGCTTAATACATCAATTTGTTCTGGCACTTTAATCATAAAAATCTTGCTACAAGGTTTAAGTTCAAGGATGAATTAAATAAGTAGTACAGAATTTGAATGTATTTTGCTATAATAGATATGAGGAATGTTTCTGTTCTGCCTTCTTGTCAAAGATCAACTATGAGACCTGATAAGGGAAATAGCTTGCTTAGATATATTAGATAACCTGAAAAGATTGATATGCTGTAAAACATAAACAAACAGAACATTTTTCATGATTTCTAGATTGATTTCTATTTAAAACAACTTAATACTTTCTATTAAATGTCTATAATACTTCTCATAAGAGTATGCATTTTCTATCATTTAAACAAAGATTTTGTATATTTATTTATTTTTTAATTTCAATTTTCCTTTTCAATATTTTCAATTCATTTGGAAAGAAGCTTGGAAATTATATGAAGACACTCAACCCAGCTACTAAGTTGCTTGTTAGAGAACAAGAAAGGATCGAAATGAAAATATTGAAAAGGAAAATGAAAATTCTTTTTAATGAAACTTGTCTGAATTAAACAAAGATACATATATATATATATATATATAATATGAAAAACAACAATAATAACAATAACAATATATCAATAATATACTATTAATTAAACAGCCAACGTTGATCGTTTCGGTTTCTACTGTAATGTAACACTACAAACTATTATCAAGGCTAGAATGAACAAAAAATGCTTTTAACAATAAAAAAGAAAAGCATTTATAAAAACTCTAACTTATAAATGACAATAACACATGAAAACAATGTCTTCAAACGTGATTGCATGCTTATTTCAAGACGTTGTTTTCATGTGTTATTGTCATTTATAGGTTAGAGTTTTTGTTTTCATTCTAGCCTTGATAATGGATTGTATAAACCGAAACGTTCAACGTCGGCTGTTTAATTAATAATATATTATTAACATATTGTTATTGTTATTATTTTTCATATTATGTATATTTTTCACATTGTCGGAATTTAATTTCCATTTTTTACATATACGTATATATATGTGTGTGTGTGTGTGTGTGTGTGTGTATGTGTGTGTGAATCCTATGACACTTTTTTGGGGATATGTATTGAAATACAAAAATACTTAATATTGAAAGTTAATTTGCAAAAGATAACATTTTGCAATCTTTATTTCATTTTTGAATTCAAGCAATGTATCCTTTGTTTTCTTATCAATACATTTATAGGTTTCTCTTAGAGACAGTGAATCTACTCAGAGCTCAAAGCCATGTTTCCAAATAATATGGCAGATTAGCATAGAAAATGTCATCTAAAACCATATTTTCTTTCCTCAGTAGAAAGATATTTCTTGTTTTATATGGATTCTTCATTTGATAGTACTTGATTCAATGCAACATTGAAACCATATATATAAAAGATTGAACAAAGAAAAATCATACCAATGCCTGAAAGTTAGAGACTAAATCAAAAGTTATTCTGCATATTTTTACATAATTATCTGGGAACAATCTATGCATCTTACATAGGACTTATCCTTAAAGTAATTGTCACTCTTCTAAGTCTATATGTTCTACATTATATAAAGGGTGTTCCGATAACTTGGACACAATTTAACATATTTATCACATTAAAACTATATTATATACATACATGATGGACTCTTCCCTTGATTTCAGAATATGAGTGTCATCAA